>JADNRY010000164.1:0-144299 GCA_015501585.1 Rhodocollybia butyracea | reverse complement strand
GAGGTCGGTTCATGTGCTAAAGACACATTCACCAAGCCCGGCACTATTAATGTTTACCTCGAGGGAAGCATCCAAGGCTTCCCGATAAGCTGGGACTTGAGTCTCCCAATTTCATTCCCTTCTCAATGGAACTATATCCAGATGCTGAATGCCATGTTTGATGCTCTTCCTTGTATGAAAGGCATAGCGGAACTATCCCTAGTATATTGCAAATTTGCGTACGAACAGCTCATCTCCCTATTCCACAAGATGCAGAACGTGGAGACGCTCTCGATATCCAATATTGGTGATCAATTGCTAGATTCCATCCCCGATGCACCGGACACCACGATGTTAGTTAACAAGGGTGGTACTTTCCGAGACTCTGTTTTTTTCCCGTGTTTGAAGGGTATCTCGGTAGACCGTGGCAATTCTACGTTGTTTCCCCAACTACGAAAGTGTCTTAATAATAGGAAGCAGAGAGGGAGTGAGTTGGAAAAGATTAATATTAGGGGATGTACTGTGTCCGCTTCGCAGGTGTACAGGTTTGCGGATGTGGTGAAAGCGGTATACTGGGATAAAGTGGAACAACCAAATTCGAAAAGGCAAATGTAACTGGGTGCTCCAGAGCTGAAGGCATTCTGTCTCATTTGTCTATTTGAAAGACTTGCTTATATTGTAGAATGGGTGTACATATTCTGTTGATCATTTTGTTAAATTCTTTGAATGTACTAAAGCCTTAAGAAACTCGTCCTTACTAGTACTCCCTCGCACAGCAAAGTTGGTATCACTTTTTGTCCAGTATTCAAGTCCTCTTCGCTCTTCTCAGCCTGTAGATAACATATACTCGGATGACCCTTAAGAGAGGAAGATGGATTAGTAGGCCCATGTTGGTGATTGAGTATGGCTGTGAGCTGTAGCGGTTGTGATGGCTGTGGCCTCGCTCAGCTGGTTCATAGTCACTAGTTTTTTTAAATTCATCTGGACTGGTGGCAAGTAAGTAAACCACGGTGGTCTGCAGCCTCCCCATGTGTACTTCCAAGCAAAGATGGTCTGATCAGAGGACACCTTCAAAATCTCTTCATGTAGCCTGAAAAATGCATGCTCTCCTTTGCCATAGATTGTAGACATGAAAATATCAAAAATGCCCATCAGTGAATATGCCCTGGCCGCTCTTCTACCCGTATACTCTCCCTTCCAGCAGCCCAAGACATCCTCCTCGCGATACTGATCATGTTTAAATCGCTGTCCAACAAAATCTCCGATGGTATTCCGCGATAAACCCCCGCAGGTCCGCCTTAGTTCCAATCTTCGCCCAGTCTTTCGTGAAGAAGACAACTCTCTTCAGCGCTATTAACTGTTGTAGTGTCCATCCCCTCGTAAACCGTTTACACGCGCGGAAGGCGAAGGACCGTTCGGAAAGGTCGCTTCGGACATCTGAAAGGTAGGCAGAGCAGAGTTCCGCTTCGCGGTAGTAGCTGTACATCGAGTTGATGGCTGCTGAGAGCTCAGAGCTACTGGATTTATTAATACAGCAAGTGTCGATCCAAATGTACTCCCAGCCGTCACTGCGCCCCAGCTCGCACGCTCGCGAAATCTTGGACCAGCCTTTCATGTCCTTTCTCTTGGATGGATCCTGCCTATCGTGGAACGTCACTTCCTCTTCTTCCCATACGTGCGAGAGGATCACATATTCTAGCTTCCCCTCATTCACAAGGCTGACGAGCTCCGGGTCTCTATAAGTGGTTCGGATGAGTCGAATGATAATCTGATACCGATGTGTAAGCTTGGTAGCGAGGGCGAGATGGCCTCGACTGAAACTTACCAAAAGGTGTTCTGGTCAAACGTAGAGAAACAAGCAAGCAAGTAGCATAGAGAGATACTAATCGTGTGAGACAGAGAGAATACTGCCCTATTCAGATGAGATGAGGATTAATCGATTATGACTGGGAGAACTACAACCCAGTTTATACATTGTTCAAATATGTATACGCCGCACCCTCACTTTTCTTAACCCTTTACCCCATTCACGAGGTACAAAAGTTGTCTGCAGACATAAATTGGTAACGATCGCAAAAAACACTATAAAGGAAGACTATAAGTTTGCTCACCGGCAGTGCAAACAGGTGGTCCTCAACAATAACTATTTTAGTGGTGTCATCTGGGCTGCAACTGCAGACCCCAAAACGCCTCAAATGTCTCAAAAACACGGCCCTATCATTTAGATGAGATCAGATGAATTAATCGCTATATGTAGGTACACCAGTGTACACCCTCGTTTCTTTAATCTCTTAACCCTCGATGCATACAGACCTACATATCTTACGATCATTTGCCGAAACATGTAGATGATAAGAGCATAGTTCCACAGGACAAAGTTGCGGTACTTACCAACCGCTAGTTTAGACTTAGTCTAGGCGCATGAAGACACGGTTAGACACCAGTGACCAGATACCGCGCCATCAGTGGGTTTGTACCAGGCTTGTACATAGGTGCTTGTTTATCCATACAATTACAAGTGACTTGGATCGAGATTAGGAACATGCAGAGGATGAGATAACATTGTCGACGTGGATGTTGACTATAAGGCAAGGAGTATCAAATTTGCTCTGGTTCCGGCGTCGTGCCTCAACGAGGATGGCAACATTATCTGTCAGGAATTTTGATATCCTGTCGAGTTTCTTCTGCGGTATGTCTTCACGTTCCTTGCCATAGGTGTAAGACTGCCGAATGTTCTCGAGATTGGGCGGGTCTGTTTCAAAATCGAAAACAAGGTCCAACCAAAAGTGTGCGGACTCTGTTCCGGCCACGACGACAAAAGGCCGGTGGGTCGGGTCATGCATGAAGAGGAAGGTACATGGTTCCGAACCACTCAGCTTGAAAACTCCCATGCTATAATCTCCAGTATCAGTGATTTCGGCAGCGACGGGGTGACCCCCGTCAGCCACAGGCCTAATTCCTTGACCAGAAAAGAAGGCTACTATTTGGTCAGGTTGGACATAATTATGTTCGAAACGTGGAAGATCCCAAGCCTTGAACAATAGTTTCTGGTGCATGATCTTGATTTTTCGACGCTTGGCCAGGATTGTGGTGTCATCTGCAACCAAGTCCGATCGAACCCTCTTGCACTGGTGGCCATCCTTGACTATGTAAATAGCCAGATGCTCTGACGTCTTCGATCTGCAATTCAGAAGAGCCAGAAACTGCTCTCCGATGGGAACGATGCGTGGCATGGTGGGGAAGAAGGAGTCTAACATGAAATTGTAGTAGCCTCGTAGGAAGGGAGTAAATAACCAGCTTAGGAAGGGAGTGAAGCGGTCTGGGATGCGATATGCCCCTTCCTCATGATAAACTCCCTCAGGGAAACGGCCGTTGAAAGCGACAGGTCCATCAATGGCTAAGAGAGGAAGGTAGACTAGTAAACCCATATTGGTCAGTGAGAATGGCTGCTGGCTGTTGGACTGGAAAGTCTCATATTCACTACATCCTTCAAACACTTCTGGACTGGTACCGAGTAACCCACTGGATCCTGCTGACTTGGACTTCCAAGCAAAGATCGTGTGATCATCGGATGCCTTCAAAATCTCCTCCTGTAGCCTGATAAAGGCATGCTCTCCTTCGCCGTAGATTGGCGGCATATAAACCCCAAAAATGCCCATTAGTGAGTATGCCCTGTCTTCTATGCGTGTCGTCTCCCTTCCGGCAGCCCAAGACATTCTCGCCGCGATAGTGCTCTTGCTTGGATCTTCCCACAACAGAACTGCGGATGGGATCCTAGTAATTTCTGCAATGGTCACTTGCAGGCTTGCCTTAGTTCCAATCTTCGCCCAGTCTTGTGCGAAAAAGAAAACTGTCGTTGGCGCTATCAACTCCTGCAATGTCCAACCTCTCTTAAACCATTTGCACTTTCCAAAGTCATCATTGAAGGACTGGCTGGAAAGGTCACTTTGCATATCCGCCAGGTAAACATAGCAGACTTGTGCTTTGCGGTAGTATCTGTACATCGAGTTGATGGCTTCTGAGAGCTCGGCACTGCTGGATTTATCAATGCAGCAGGTGTCAACCCAAATGTAGTCCCAATCCTCGTTGCACGCCAGCTCGCATGCTCGCACAATCTTGGACCACCCTTTCATCTTCTCTCTCTTCAATGAATCCTGCATATCTTGGAAGGTCACTTCCTCTTCTTCCCATACATGAGAAAGGATAGCATATTCTGGTATCCGCTGCTCATCTGCAAAGTAGACGAGTTCCGGGTCTGTGCTAGTGGTTTGAATGAATCGCATGATGGTCTGACACCTTAATAATGTGTGAGTCTGGTAACAAAGGGCAACATTATCTCGATTGAAACTTACCAAAAAGGCTTTCTGTCTGGTCAGACGTCGACAGAGCACTCAGCAAACCTGCACCATTGACCGAAGGCAACGCAAACGGGTCACGGGTGTGGAGTTATTAACGGGCGGTGCCACCTAATAAAAACACTGCCCTATTCAGATAAGATGAGTTGCGGGAGAACCACAACATATTATTGTAAAATTATATGTTGCACTGCCCCCATGGCATGCTCGACGCTCGTTTCTTTCATTTCTTGACACTCAACGAGGCTCAAGGGCTGTCTGCAGACCTAGTGCATATCCCTAGATACAGCTGATTAGGAATTTCTAGCATAATTTTCGAAAAATGTTTATTACAAATCTTGTTTACAACCAAACAAGATCACATCAAATCTAGTCACGATCTGCGGTCACCTGCGCATTCTCCGCCTCTCCTCGTCTTGATATTCGGTCAGAGAGAGTGTATAAATCTTGTCTTTTACAACACGATGGATGTAGCAATCTTTGCCTATGATGAAAGCTACATTTGAGTATATGTAAAGGTTACAGCGGACAAGCCGCTACAAGCCGTTGTGATCGTTTTGTTTGGCTGTAAACAAGATTTGTAATGAACGTTTTTCGAAAACTATGCTACAAATTCCTAATCAGCTGTAAGCGATAAGGCAATTCGGATTCACAGGGCAAAGAGGGTCGTGAGGTTACTGTACTTTGGATGTACCAATGACAAAAAGCACTGGTATGCGCTAATAAACCTTACTAGTTTTGGCGCTTGCTATCATCTTTAACCACCATGACAAACGCCAACTTTCAGTTCATACCGACGCTACACTACTCTCTAACTATGCATGAAACCAGATCTAAATTTGTAGTCAAGCTCGCCAACATTCTCGTCAACGTCGAGTTTGATTTGGTACTCCTTTACAATTGTACATCGAGCTACAAGCAAGGAGATCCCGAATATCTTTACCCTACCCACAAATAGCTCTCGTGATTTGCTCCTGGTCCACCAATTTTGATCACATGGGTCGTATCTTACTCAGCTCACATTCCATTTGCCTGTGGTTGGACTGCCTCCTGATTCACGACACCGGTTCTATCAGCCCGCATGCAAGCACGGTTGTGGCCAGTGCAGTACTCTGTGCAGTACTCATTCCTAGCGAGGTGTTGGTGCTCGATGGCGCTGTATAGAAGCATTGTATAGCTTCTGCAAGCCTCCGAGTCCGAAGCTAAGCATCGTCACGGTGGGCCGTAAGCTCAGAATCATCGAAGCTCTGATCGCACTTGAATTGGCTAAGGCATCGTGAGCTCTAGCACCACCTTTAGACTCAACTTCCACATCAGGATGGATTCAGAGGTCGATGATAAACATACTGTCAGGGCCTCCCATGATTCTTAAACTATACGATGGAAGAGATGCTTTATCCAGTACCGAAGCCTGAGGCCTGAAGGCCTGAAGGTGAGCCCAAATTGTACATCATCGGGGCTGAGATGAACGTGTATTAGTATCTATTAGCTAAGTATGCCACTCACTCAGAGGTCGCGGGAAGGTATACTTGTGTTTCGCGTTGGTTACAAGTGGCTTTGAGTTAAGCCGTGTAAAGCTATCCCGATGCCATCTTTGAGGTGTATCGCTGTCCAAAAGCACAGTCACCATCTACCATTGGATATTGGATATCTGGAATCCTTATGCCGTGTTCATTGGAGAGCTACTAACGATCGAGAAAGCGCGTCATTTGGTTTTTCTAATAATTCGTGAGTGAAGCGGAGCGGCTAGCGTCAGCGCAGTCTAATCTTTCGCGAAGATTCAAGATAATATTCGTTTCCATCAATGGGACCACGTCGGTTACACCACGGCCCGCATCGAGCACACGTGACCATTGCTCTTAATAGTTTTTTGAATTCTTCTTCAATTGTGACTGCCATCTCCAATCTAGTGACTAGTCCTCAACCTCTTCGCGCACAAATCAGCGCTCAACATTGAAATATTGACACCCGCGACCGGTAATCCCGTTCTCAAACGTAGGCGAAACGGGCGGGGTGAGCTGCAAGGCCAAGGCCACTGCTCGTAAATGCTTGCGAGGGCCATATTCGTCTAAGATGTTAACTAGAGAGGCAGCCGTCGTTTGAGCTCGGAACACATCACCTTCAACAACTCACGCGACTTCGTGTTTCCTTGAGTCTTTTTCATTTCATTATAGTTTGTCTCGTAGTTTCATTACATGGCAGTCTTTCTCACTTGACTTGTGTTGCAGGCGCCTGTCCAAAAACATCTGACGATCATCAGCATCAGTCATCTTGCAATTCTGGGTTGCGAATTATCAAAAGTCAGAAATTAGGTGTGTCTGCTGTACTCATGCAACTGACGGCGTCCATGATCTCAACTTCTTTTTTTTGGATCTCCAGCTACCCACTTTTCTCCTTACTAGGAGACATTAATTTGTGTACATCAGTTCAACCACAGAACCCCACTATCACAGTACACCCAAACAAACGATACCGATAACGATCCGTCTGACTGTTATTCCTACTCGGTCTTCTCACATTCGACGTTCAACCTCCCAGACATTAGTCTCACGACAGCTTCTACCTCTCATCAATCATCGATCATCTATAGCACGGCGCAATGCAAACGAGGGGGGGACCCATAGTGTTATCTACTACACGCGATGTCTAATTCTGGCACAGATGTCGATGAAAACGAGTACTATCAAATTGACGCTCCCAGGAATTTCACACATGGAGATCTGGACCCTTAAGGCCTTATGTCCTATCTGTGGTCCCATATGCCCTTTCGACGCAGAATAACCCTGGTTGAGCTACAGTTCCTCCTCATTGTCCCGCGTCATTATTATTTTATGCGCCCTTACGACCCCATCAGCAAGACTCTCCGTCTATTCTCTCCTTCGTTCGAGATGGGATTTGTGGACCGTTAATGCGACTCTATCTTCTGTTGGATTAACTTCCACTTCCACGTTTTCCATCCTCTCGGAGCGCTGAATCCAGTGATAGGATTTACTTAAAGGGAAAGAACGGAAACAAGTTACATCTTGAAATAGGGCACGATAGGCAAATCTGCCGAACATCCTATCACCCATTCTACTTCGTATCCTATACAATGTATCGTCCCCGCTGATCCTAGCGTTCGTCACCATTGCCACTACTGCTACTGCCTCGAGTGAGCTCGAAACACGCAAACGTCTGGGATAACCAAGGCCTGCTCGGTAGATGCTCGGGTACGAAACGTGGGCATTGGAGGTTGCTGGGAGGAGGTGGGAGAGTGGAGAGCTGTGCTATTCCTGAGATGAGATGCGATAAATAGATTGATCATGGCCGAGAGAGTGGAAGCATTGGAAAAGGATATGTATGGAACACGCTCGTTCCAGCTTCGTTCTTTGATTTCTTAACCCTCGAGGCTCAAAAGTCATCTGCAGAAGTTTTCTTTCTATTCAAACATCGAGAGAGCTTCAAAAAACGAGCCTGTATCAATCAATAACTATTATTGACGGTGTCAGTTAGGCTGTGACCAGGCCGTGACAGCGAGAACAATGATGAGATGAGATAGATTAAGTCGATTATGGCCAGGAGAACAGCACCCCGCTGTGTGAACGGTCATGCGCACCCTCATTGCTTCAATTTCTTAACCCTTTGCCACCCACGAGGCTCAAAGGTTGCCCGAAAACTTGAATATCCACATCGATAGGAACATCGATATGAACAATAAGGAAACTTAGATTCATAGGACAAAAAGGGTAGTAAGGGTATATCCGGAATATAGATGAACTTTTGAACATTGAGGCCCCTGGGTTTGGACTTAGACCTAGCAGATCCCTTGTTTGAACTTTGAAGACAAGATAAGTAGTGGAACTTTGGCGGAAAACGCTCGCTATTTAATTACCCTTTAACAGCCATGAACAAACGCCAGCTCTCATATCTCAGTTCCTACCAACACTAGACGACTCCCTGCTCTTCAAAAAGATAGGCTATCAGATGCTAAACTTGTAGCCCATCTCCATGACGTCTCCATTAACATTGGGCTTCTTCAAGACTTTATTACCTCAAAAACGCACCTGCTTAAAGCCCATTACTCAAAGCTTGGAATATTGGAATGCTTGAGTGCTGTCGACTATTGAGAACAGTTTAGTTTTAGTTCTCCTTGTATATCCAGCTGCAAGCCATGTGCATGAGATCTTGATGAGATCGCGAGTATTGGAATATCTACAGCCCTTCTCAGGTAGTCCTTCTCAAGTCCTTCTTGAGGATTATTAGATTTATAAATATCAGTACAGTAGTATCTGAGTAGCAGAGTCACGACATCAAGGCCCGGGGATTACTAAATGAGAGATGAAAAACACATAACCTAATCCATAACCTAATCCAACGAAAGTTTCAAAGTCAGATCCAACAGGGGTTGAAGAGAGCGAAGAACCAAAAGAGAACACATCGAAGGAGAATTGATCTGACTTGGTGAAAGTTAGGGATAGCTTCGGAGCTTGACCGGAATGCTCTGTGGAGAACCGGATATTCTGCAAGATACGGTCCAACTTTTCCAGCGCTTCATCTTTCTGGTCATCCTGAGTATCCCGAATACTATGATCCAGCTTTTCAAGAGGTTCATCCAAATTCTCGGCATTCTGCAAGATATGGTCCAGCTTTTCCAGAGCTTTAGCCTTATGTTTTAACCGGAACAGCATGTGTGGTGTCACGAAAGATCGAATCTCCTTATGTATCGTACTTCGAGCTCCTGTGCTTTCATATTCCTCCATTGCTAGGGCAATGAGAGCCCAATTTACCTCGAAAGCTTGTTCATGTCCATGCATAATCCAGAAGAGGCACTGCAGGATATGTGCGAGATCTGACAGCAGACATTTTTTCTTATGAGCTAGGGCTTTAGGGCTTGAATAAAATTTGAAAAGACAGACCGCATATGTATCCCATAAGGAGACGAAGAATGCTGGGGCTGTAAAATTAATAAGCTTTTGCACTGTTATGCGTAGAATGTTCGGTTCAAGGACTGACATTTCTTGGTATACCTGCAAGATCCATTGAACAACAACAAACCCAGCAGCCGCCCCCAACGATGCCATCGGTATTATACCATTTGGAATCAGAGATGCAGCCATGTCATACGCTTGACTGAAAGAGCTAGGGTCTCTGTCAGTTAAAGTCTCAATTTATAATAAGGATTTTATTACATCGATTCCTTTCTGTGCTTGCTTTCATGGAGGTCATCTACCAGAAGAGCCATCATGTTTTTGAACTTGTCCGATTTGAGATGCTAATGAGACACGCGATTACTTCACCTTCACGCAAGACTTGGGAAACTGTACCAACATTCAAAGGATCATTGAAATTCCAAACATCTACCATATCGTCGTGGATCCGGGACAAACACTGCTGCAAAGTTTTCCCCGGAAAGTGGAGACTCGAGGATAATGTCCTCCAATATTCTGACAATATTTTTAAGACGAGGATGTTTTGGGTAGTTTTGCTTGTACACTCACTTTTCTTCCCCACTCTGAACATTACAGTGAGCATTGAAGAGGCAGCAAATAAGAACACCACCTACGCAATACAACCATTGATCTTTTCATCCACACTGGCACGTTGAGCCGATCGCCACAGAAACGAGACGTGCTCATCCAAATTTTTCTGGGTCTCAACCACGAGCGTAGCGAGAGTATAATTGTAACGTCTTCCTGTTATAATAGAGAGTAAGCTCTTACCACTCATATATACAAGAAGTTATCTTACTTGTAGAGACTCTGACATGTGTAATAGGACTCTTTCTATTCCGAGTGATTGCGTTTAGTGGGAGGACGCATGTTTTATTGTAAAACTCTTCGGCTTTCAGGTTAACAATGGCTTCCAGCTCTTCGTCGCCAATATGATCGTCAGCTTCCCTCTCGAACTTGCGAATAAGGAGGTCGTATTTGGTGAAAACAACCACCACCGGAACTGTGGGTAGGTATGTTCATGAGGATTTAGATACTTCAGGCTGCTAGCCAGTCACTGTACCGTTCTTGATATCAAGTGCAAGAAAAGTCTCGTCGGCTTTTTCGAAGAGCGCACCATTCTCAGTCGGGACTTCCATGCAAAACCTGCAAGGGTTCAATTCAGTGGCAATCATACGGATTCTAGAAGAAGTTAAGCATCTCACCAGATTGCATGGAGTCGATCCTTCAATTCCCTTTGCTTGGCCCTGTCCGTAATAAATTTCTTCACCGTTTCGTAATTCTGAGTCTCCCCCGCCACGAATCCTTGAGAATCATGGAGAATGAACTTGGAATTCTCTGCATATGTGATTTCGTTATGTATATCGGACACCCCGGAGACCTCATGCGATACATTCTGCAAGCAGCCGTTTAGTACGATACTTGCCGCCCCTCAAGTAGTACAGCATACGCACGGCGACATTGACCCCAAAGGTTGCGTTGATCAGAGAGGATTTTCCCGCTCCAGACTAGGAGTTGATTCTGTTAGTAATGTTCTGTATAGATCCTAGCAGACTAACCTTGCCAAGAACAAGGATACGAAACCTGCGAAACCTCAGGTTTCAGTGATCCGAGTTCATCATGTAGTCACCGAAAAGAGCCCATTTTACCTGTCACATGATTTGAGGATCTCTTCCGTAGATGAAGGTAGCTCTTGTTCACTGTTCTGCGTGCTTATATTTGGCGATGGGAAGGAATTAACCATGGAAGTAGACATTGGCGAAAGGTCGGAGGGAGGGAAAGAGGTGCTCGCTATATTTAGATCGATATACAGCACTCAAAAATTGTAGTAACAGATACATACAGAGGCATGTGCTACAGATTGACAAATACATTCGGGTTCTCCCAGAGTTTCCTCAATCGTTGCCTCGAGGGGCATGTGGCTGAAGTACAATCTCGGACTGTTAAGCTGTCAAATCTCAGCACAGAATGATAGCTTCTAGGCCAATAGCTGTTCGACACCCCTGATTTCACTCGCTGATGATGCCATATATGGCATTTCGTAGGTACTGCTAGCATTTGGTGGGAAGAAGAAGCTTCCATGTTGAACGTTGAGCGTTGATGAGGAGGCCCCAGGGGCCGCATACACAGTTACGACCAGGAGTAAGAGCCGTATCCTCACGAGAGTCGACACTATTGACTTGCTTCAGGCTGATAACAGAGTCATGTATGTGACTCTCCATCGATCCTGTTTTCCAAAGAGTCAAAGCTTAAATTTAAATTGAAATTGAAATTTATCAAAATAAACCAGTGTTAAAGTACTAAAAAATTCGGTTGCAAGCAGAAGCTGTCACAGTCGAAATGGGTGCAACTGGAGTTTGAATGGGGTTTATCATGATGTTGTTGACATAATAAACTTGAAGGATGCTGCGGGTACAGCATTCAAATGAGAGTCAGAATATCAATGAGGACGAGGACACGCAGGAAAAGACATAGTAGGTGGATGGGAGAACGTTAGAGGGGTTTCGAACGTGG
This sequence comes from Rhodocollybia butyracea, assembly GCA_015501585.1. Classification (NCBI taxonomy): domain Eukaryota; kingdom Fungi; phylum Basidiomycota; class Agaricomycetes; order Agaricales; family Omphalotaceae; genus Rhodocollybia; species Rhodocollybia butyracea. The sequence continues at coordinate 132,523 of JADNRY010000164.1, read as the reverse complement.
AGTCGTCGAGTTGTCCGACCTAATAGAGACTACTCACAGCTGTTGTCGTCACGTCATTAAGTCCCTATGCATTAAGTAAATGCTTGGTTTCCATTCATGCAAAACTCTAGTCGAAGATTAAGACGCGAGAAAGAAAATAAAGTTTGGGGCGCCCGAACTCGCTCAGGTTTTCAAGCATGCAGTGACTCTTGGCTGAAGCTTACCGAAAGGCTTTCTTTCTGTCCGCTCAATGTCCAGCTAGGCTCAAGTTTGTACACAGGCAGGCAGCGCAAACGGGTGTAACCGATGCTTCGACAGCAAAAGCCCTGCCCTATTCAGATGAGATGAGATGGATTAATCGATAACTTGAGGGGAGGCCACAACACGTTCTAAAATTATACTCGATACAGCTCGATACCAGTGTCTCACCTAGATCTCATCAGCGAGGCTCAAATTCAAAGGCTCTGCAGACTTACATATCCTACGCCAATCGCCGGTACATGTCGATGAGCGATAAGGAAACTCAGATCCACAGGACGAAGAGCCTGGACAGTAAAGGTACCAATGGCAAAAAGCGCAAGTTAAGCGCTAGAAGGGTTAATTTAGGCGCTCGCTAGTGCGCGTCTAGCAGTCAGTCAACTTTCATGCCATACCGATGCTCCTGCAGCTTTTCATCGATATCATGATGCCCGATGCATAATTCATGAAGAATCTTAATCAGTTCCAACGTTGCAGCGCAGCTCCGGAACATCCTCATCGATGCTTGGTTTCTTTACCTTGAGAACATGCCTGTCGACAAAGGACGTAAAATATTCAAAGCTCAAATTTTTCATCTGTTTGCGCTCCCTAGGACAGAACGGACGACATGCGAATGTGGTATGATTGTTTGAATTAGATTTGGCCGTCGCGCGCGTCAACTTTGCTCCTCTTGTTCTCGGATTTGATCTTTTTTGCAACTGCTTCCCCGGTGTCGGATGGCTGCAAGGTGAATGAGAAAACCTTTGTGTCAAAAGCTAGCTCATTCTTAGACGCGTCCTAGTCGCAAGGAATTTTCGTCAAAGCTGGTTCGAGTCGAAGCAGCAGTGCGGTAGGGACTTAGTACATCGTTCGCGCCTTTGCGTTTCCTTGCCGTGAGTTTCATTATATTACAGGTTTTTCCTCACTTAACTCGTGTTTCCAGACGCGTTTCAAATCATGTATTCCTATCGTCTTTCATCTCAAGATCTCAAGATCTCATGGCTCGAGTACATATCGCCAGTCGGCGATATCCGGGATTGGGTAGTTCAGAGTCGGTGGAATTTGGTAGTGGAAGGAAGGCATGTCCGTCGTACTCTTACATTCTTTTCCGTATTCATCGACATCTTGAATTTCCAGTTACCCACTTGGCTCGTTACACCGACTTTGTGAATACCAGTTCAACCACGAAACCTACTGTATCACCAAAAAAGAAACGAGCACGAATCCCAACTGGTTCACCCGGTGCGACGTCACTTCCGCTTATACCACTGGATTCCTCCCGCTTATCGAAATCTACCGCTGGCCGGAGAAGAGCACTGCCAGACGGAGAGGGAAGTGGTGTTGCTGAATGGTATTGGAAGTACAAGTGAGTGCTGGTGATACTTATGTCTTAGAGCTCATTCAAATTGTTTTGCATATTTTTTTCGTCGCCCTAGGCTCAAGCAACGAAACAGAAAGTGAATTCCTGGATCAAGTCGTTATTCCGGAGCTCACCAGGATCATTGGACATCGAACATCTTCACCCGCCACCCGCACGTCCACGTTCACCGGAAAGACTGACGAGCTCATTATCTATAACTCAAAAGTTCAGTCACGTTAACCCTCCCGTTCACCTGTATGTTCCTCAAACAATACCTCTCGGAACCAGCGACTTCGCGTTAGACGATGCCTAGGCTTGAAGCTTGAAGCTTGAAGAGGGAGCTGGGTCCGCAAAAGTTTGCGAGCGGTGTTGCCATTGGTGGGCCGATTTTGGATATCATGTGGCAAACATCCATCACATATGCGCAACCCCACCCGTCTATGAATCCACCAGGATCCTCTTACTCTCGGTATCACACCCCTAGTCTAGGTACTAGTTATGGGAGAGCATACGGGAGCCCTAGCCTATCTATATCATCATTCATTCGCATACCCGAACCCGCACCTAAACGTTTAAACCCTCAAGAGGCTGGTCATACCGAAACCTGAGATAAACAAAAACACTGACTACGCGCCCCTCCTGCATCCCTGTGGATCACACCCCCCGCCCAAGTCCTCGGATCCCCAGGAACCGAAGCGTCCTTCCTGCTTCCTACACCGTCTTCGACACCACATCACAGGACCCACCCTCTCGCGATCGAACTCGATTTCATCACCTACAGCATCTCTATCAACTCCTCTTCAGATACTCTCGCGACAGCGACAGCGTCTCTTCCTCATCCTTGGCAGAAGGCCTAGACCACAAATCCTGTTTTTTTTTTCGGAGCACTACCATCACTATTTTCCCTTCTCCTCCTGCTGGTTATCGCGCGCCATCGACAGGTGGGAGCGGAAGTGTTACTACCTTACTACCAACGTCGCATCGCCGCGGGAGGACTTTCACTCACGCGAGCAATTTGGGACGAAATGTCGAGCGTTGGACGAATCCCCTTTAGCGTGATTCTCCCGTGCCAGGTGGAAGCTCGAGTTGGATTATGGAGAGGAAGGGGGATGGTGGTTGGTATGAAGGAGGGTAAGGTAAATACGAAGCATTTGATGAATTCAAGAAAATGGGGTAGCAGGTACGTGAGCTTCTTTTTCTGTTCATGTCGCCTTTGACCGACTACTAATTAGGACATCGCTGTTCAACCAGACGAAGATCCACGAGTGCCCCATCGCCCTCCTTCACCTCGCCCAGAGCTCGTCCGGTATCCATCGACAGAAGGACACCATTAGAGTGCCGATTTCGTAGTCTTGAACTTTTCCTCGAAATTATCCTAGTCTTCCGCAAGTACTGGATGCACCAGATATATCGCATCTATACTTGATCCCCATCTCAGTAATGCAGGCGTGGACGAAGACCAAAACCAACTTGTCGAAGCACAAACACATCCACGTTTGTCAAACGAGTCGGCGCCCTCGTCTCATTTTGCCCAGGTCCCGTCGTCCTCTTACAGCACGCTCAGTGGGTGAGCGGGCGGCGTGTACCATACTAGTACGGAGTTCCCGAAGGAACTTAACGTTGCACTGCGCGAAGGTGCATCCCGTTATGATGGTTCATCCAAATCACTCGTTCTTTACCGTTCGAAGGAACGACAGGGAGAGCGAGATACCATTTCGACTAATACTACTCCACACCCTTTTGGCTCAGCTCAGGGAGTTTCGCGGTCCCATATGTACGAAGAATGGAATCCTTCTTCGCCTTCTTGATCTTGTCGAATTTGCTTTTTCCGCACATGTGTATGTTCCGTACGTAGCTCGTGTGTGTCTTGTGTACTTTTTTCTGTAACTTTTGTTTTGCGTAACTAGGAATCCTTTCACTTCAAACACCCATGTCCAAGTTTCAGTCCATACCGATTCTCTCGCTTGATGAATTTTGCTTGTTCTTATTTCTTCAAGCAAAGGCCAGCTCAAGTAAAGTTATACCAATTCTGGTGCAGCGCATCTTTCAGTATGTGGCGAACCCAGTGTGATTCTTTCAACTAGATTTGGCCCTCGACTTGTTGATATCTTCAAGAGCTCCTCTTGTTCTCGTATTCGACCCGACTTAAGAACCTTTTCCTATTGAAAGGTGAGGGAGGATCGAGTAATATTTGTGTCGAAAGCTAGCTCATTGTACGACGCGTTTTAGTCACTGGGAATTCTCGTCAAAGTAGTCCGCTGCGTGGTTTGAGTCGAAGCAGCTGGTTTGACGGCGGTCGGAACACAGTACGTCGCGTCTTCGCGTTTCCTTGCCGTGGCCTTACTGGAACTCACTTGCAGACGCGTGTTCAAAAACATATATCTCCGTCGTCTTTCATCTCAAAATTCAACGTTGCAACTACACATGTTACTCACTTGCTCGCACCGACTTGCGCGTTCCTTCAGCGCCACCCGAGGGTCTCCAACGAAATTCAATCGAATGACGTAGTGTTATGTCGAGGGAAGCTCCTACAGCTATTTTTGTTTCGTAGACAGTGATACTCGCTTCTTTTGTCCTTTAGGAGCTGGGTTGTCCACCAACCCGCGCTTTGAAGGAAGTAACGTGTGTTGGTCATACGCAGCGGCATAAGATGTGACGCCTGACCGTGTAAGCTGCTTCTCTCCTTCCGTCGTTCTTCTTTTCGTAGCTCCAAGGGTGAAAACATGGTCTGGATTCCTTTTAAAAACACTGGTTTCGCTGGAAAGTCTACTATGAACAATGCACCTCACATATCCCAACCCCTTCCTTGTCATCCTTGCAATCGTTGGGCTCACTCAGGCCACGATTATCACCAACGATACTTCTATCCTCGAAGATTCATCGTATGAATACATCATCATTGGCGGTGGCACCACTGCCCTTGCAGTCGCCAATCGTCTCTCCGTAAACCATACTGTGCTGGTGGTAGAGCGTGGGCCAGACTTGGTCAATAATGAAGTGATTAACGACCCATTCAAGTTTGGAATGTGAGTGTTTTTCTTCTACAATACTTATGTTACCGGGAGCTTGTCTCAACTCTCAACTCTGCGTGATTCGGCACCTAGGGCATCTCCATGTTTTTTGGAAGTAGATCTCACCCCACAGCTGGGCCCCAATGGCACCAAAATAATTCAGTTCACTCAGTGCGTGCATTCCTGTTAGAAGGTCATCTGTTACCTACTCGACATCGTACAGTGGGAGCTGCCTTGGTGGAGGTTCTTCGATTAATTCTATGGTAGGATCAAGACCAACGTATGCTGGTATGAGTGCGGTCGAAGCTCTTGGAAACCCAGGGTGGGGATGGAATGATTTTTTACCGTAAGTCTATCATCACCCACCTATGTTGACCTGCATCCCATTCTGTTTACAGATTTATGCAAAAATCCGAAACTTTTCACCCGCCCAATCCCGCTCAACATGCCGAGGGCGCGAACTATCTCGCGGCAGTACACGGGTTTAAAGGTCCCGTTGGAGTCTCATTTGCTCAGCCCTTCTTGGCTCCAACATTTCAGAATGTTGCTAAAAATACCACACATACTGTTTTCAATGGTGCAATGGCCTTGTCCCCTGACATGGGTGATGGATTCTCGGGAGGTAAGGTCACACCTTTGTATGCGGCCGGTTCATTGAAGTGGTCCAGGACATTATATGAGCTATTACCACCATATTCACTTCAACGAAAGCTTGCAAGTCGACAGACGGTCTTCGTCTGCCTGGTCATATCTATACCCTCAAACACAACAAAGGTCTGGGCTTACAGTCCTGACGGGGCATCTAGTAAATACTCTCTTGATGTCTAACGGTACTGACGGTAATATCACTGCGACCGGAGTTCTTGTAGAACCCACCAGCGGTGGAACATCATTAACGTTCAATGCTTCGAGAGAAGTCGTCCTTTCCGCCGGAGCGCTATATGTGAGTTTTCTTGACTTCTTTCTCCTTGAGCTCTATTGAAAGATTCTCCTTCGACAAAGTCACCAACGATCCTTCAACGCAGTGGAATTGGCAACGCCACGTACTTTGGATTTCCTTCATGAAATGCATTTTCTCACATCTGTCATTTAGATTCTTGCAAAGTCTCGGGATCAAACCAATCCTTGACCTTCCAGGCGTTGGGGCTAAGTAAGAAACCCTTGCCCCCATACGACTTTCGACGTTGGTTGAATAGAATGTATAGCTTCCAGGACCAGGCTTTGCTAACCAATGCAACTTTTCCTTTGTCGCCTTCCGCAAACATGACAAACATTACAGCCAATGGTGTTACCTTGCTTGCACTTGTGCTAATGCATCCCACTGCTATCGACGTCTTAGGCCCAAACGGCAAGTGCCAGTGTACTTCAGTTGTAATGTTTCTGATTTTAGCTGCCTGTAGGTACTGCCATAATGAACAGTATGGTACGGAACATCTCTGCCGAGCATGCTCTCTCAGTAGGAGGGGTTGTAACCGCTGAGGCTTTGACTACACAAGCTGCTCTCACTGCAAATGCATACGAAGCTGATCGTACGTCATTTCCTCTATGTAAACCTTCACACCTAAACCTTTCTTTTAGACCCATTCATAGAACTCTATTACACGCCTAGTACCACAATACTTGAGGTATGGGCTCAAGCGATCCTTCCCCTCTCTCGCGGAACCGTCCGTATCAACACTACTGACCCCTCTGCTGACCCCGTCATCGATGCGCAATATTTCAGTGCAGAAGTCGACCTGGAGGTCATGGTGGCTGCTGCACGGAGAATTTCGAGCATTGCGGCGACGCCACCTTTCAGTGACTTGCTCACCCCGACAGCATTGGAAGAATCTGGGGTACCACAAGTAGGAGCAACAGACGAAGAAGTGAGGCAGTGGGTGCTATCAACGTAAGTGGGCCGCTATGCTTGAACGAATACTAATGTGCGCTGATCAATACAGATATATTCCTGGAATTCACGCTGTCGCAAGTAATTCTATGATGACCCGAGAGTTGGGTGGTGTTGTCTCTCCTCAGCTCCTTGTATATGGTACGGCTTACCCATCAGTTCATAAACAATGGTTCGTTTAATATATGCATAGGAACATCGAATCTAAGGATCGCCGATGCATCAATTGTTCCACTGAGCGTGTTCCCGCATACGACATTGGGGTTATACGGGGTGGCGGAAAAGGCTGCAGATATGATCTTGCAGGTGGCAGAGAATACATAAGCTTCGATGTGGCCTCCATTGAGCGTAGTTGAGAACACAGTTTTGTAGGACTGTATGTATTTATATTTACATTCCAGTACCGAAGTCCCCAAATCAGCGAAACTCGGTTGAATTAATGGCTTGGATAGTCGCACCGCGTTCCATTTAGGAGTCTACAGGGGGGTGTACTCGTCTCCATCTTGTTTAATCCCTGAATCAGAGGCAGTGATATCAATTTTCTTTTTCTGTTTATGGCTTAGTTTATGTTGCCTCTAGCTTAATACTAAGTAGGACACTGCTGTTTAACCAGACCAGACAAAGATCCGCTTATCCGGAGAGTACGCATTTCCCTCCCTCACCTGGCCCAGAACGAAGGACATCGTTAAAATGTTGATTCCGCGTCCTAGACACTTCCCTGAGCCGAACTTGGGTGATGCGACTCATAAGGCATGCCACACCTCGAGTACTTAGATGGTAACTGCCAACGAAACCAACCTCGCATCGATCCATTTGTATAAGTACCCTGCAACTTGCGTACGCAAAGTCGCAAATCAAGCTGTGCATCATCTTTTGGGATCACAGTGGCAGGGAGGCTACTACCAACTGTCAGCCCAATAGCTATACTACTTAACTGAATCTTTCCGTGTTGTCTTGAACAACCAAGTATAAACATATTCAAGTTAACGTTGACAGTGAGAGAGAGCTGAGCAACTTGAAGGACTCAATCTGCGGGTGATACCAATTGCATACAGTTCAGAGTCATCGAGAACAGAAGTCATGGTGCATTTCCCCCCTTAGATCACACATCTTCAACTGATAATTGATATTTGATCTCATACAGTGAGCTGAGAAGGCAGCGTCTATCTGAGCTGGGGCTGCAACTTGAACAGTGTCTATATACACATCCGCATGGACCGTCTGCGTATAACGAATCTACCTAGGAGAGACTAGCAACAGCGTGAGGTCGCTGTACCGCCGAGCTGAAGGGACAGCGCAGATTTGAGTTTTGCCAATATTAGCCTAGAACTGGGTATAAAATGCCCTTCCTTCTACCGGCACATGTCAAATTTTACTTCGCCAGCACTCATGGCTCTTTCAGTGGTGACCGTGACTGTAAGTAGTCATAGTATGCCACCGAGTAGGATCACTCTGAGCTGTTTTCAGATCACAGCGCAACCCACACTTCCCATCATAGCCTCTGATATCTCACTGTCGGACTCGACTTTTGGTTTACCATCTTTGCTGAGCCTACTTAGTATCAAGCCTTCGGTCGATTTCTCTCAAGAACGAACTACTACAGTGACTCAGACTGTACTGGAAACAACTATTCCAGTATCTACCGGGTAGGTCAAATCATTAGCCCCAACGCACAAGCTGAAATAGGTTTTGAAGCTTGTCATCGATCATCCCAGCAACGTCCTCTCAAAGCAAAAACGCAACTTCGTCGACTTCGTGAGTCAAGCTCTTTTTGTACTTCAAGTTTCCAGATGCGTAAAACTGACTTTGCCATACTTCAAGAAGCCCAATCACTGCCGGGATTTCAAGTACTACTCATTCTTCGCCATCCTCCACTTCTGCCCTAACATCGGGTATAAATCGTGAATTACATCTGAATATTAAACATACAGGGGTGGCAGTTATTCTTCTACTTGTACTTCCTACTCTACTAGGTGGTTAAATTGCGTTGCATACTCGTGTTCTGATGGTGGTCAAAAAACATGCTGGTTAGTGACAAAGGCTTCAATTTGTGGCACCCGTAGGGAATGGCGTGACATCCTGGTTTTGGCTTGCGGCGGTAGACGAGAGAATTCGCTTTGAAAAGCTTCAGGAGCAATATCACTCTAAGTATTTATTGCCAAGACATGATGCATGACGACTACAGCAGACTGACTCGTTGAACTTGAGCGTAGATAGTTTTGCCTTGAATATTTTATACGGTTAGCCCCCCATATTTCGCTCCTTGTTCCCGCCAAGCGAGTTAGCCCTTGTGTGGCTGTAGAATCTAAGTGTTATGGATCTCTCATCGACATGAGAGTTGTTGTGAGAGTGGGAGACTGGAGTACGTTTGAATCGTAGCCATGTGACACTCACATGACAGCGCTTTCGAACATGTGACCTACCAATCTGTCTTTTGTTCTCGAAGAGTCGAATCTCGAATCGACTCTCATCTCGTTCCACTCATATCGTCAATGAGTCTTCGACGTTCACTTCGAAACAAGAATAAAGCTGCCGCAGTCATCACCGACACCCACAATACCGGTCATCCTGCAGGTAGCCCCGCTCCCAAACGTAGACGCACCAGGCAAAGTGAGGTGGAAGACGAAGACCAAAAGAAGCCCGCTCGTAAACGTGTTAGAGTCAGAAGTGTCCAAAATGCCGAAGATGACGATGACGATGAACCTCAGGCCTCTCGAAAGAGAATGCCCGAAGAATTCAGAAGAGTTCGAGGGAAACTAGGATTGCTCCAGCGGTTGACCAAAGATGTTCCTTTGGAAATCATTCTCGAGGTATGTATAGATAGCCTCTGTCTAGCTCCAGCTTACAGATAACCTAGATATTCTGCCACCTTGGCCCCGGCGATCTCCTTCACCTGGCCAGGACTTCGAAGGACCTTCGAGGCATTCTCATGAGCAAAACTACAGAGTTTGTTTGGCGTGAAGCGCGGAAAAATATCGAACGTCTTCCCTATCTTCCGAAAGATTTGAATGAGCCTCAGTACGCCCATTTACTCTTCGAGTCATACTGTTATGTGATTGCTTTCGCTGTTGTGTAATGATTTTTGTTGACCGAGTTATATGATTGTCTAGATCTGCAAGTATAAGGGTCACTGCGACAATGTACTCTGGACTCTTCGCGCTAGAGTTTGTCAGAAGTGTACTGAGTTGTACGTCCCTCGCTTGTTTACTCAATTTCGTTCAACAAACTTGCGCACATAGGCTTCCTGTATACGACGTAGATTACTTGTCGAAGCAACCGGAACCATTTCGCCATCGGTCTGTCCTACCCTGGGAGCACACCATGGTTAGAAACTGTAAGTCCTTCTTTACCGACATTTATACATGGCTTTCACGCTGTTCCAGCGCTCAAATCGGTTGGGAGCAACAAATTTGCCAAGCGATTCAGAGAGGAATTTGAAGCGCTGCAAACTCAAACTGAACGTGATGATTGGATTGCTCAAAGAGAGAAAGAGCATGCAGAAATGAGAAAGGTGAGCTATCAGTAGTAATGTGGTTTACCGTTACTTCATGGTGAGCTTCTAGCATGCTACGTTGTGTGAAAGATGGCTTCAGTCTGTGTTGTCAAAACGTAGGGCAGCGAGATATCTCGCTCAAACCCAACGGCGGGATGAGTGAGTAATCACGTTCATCTTCTGTAACATCCGTTTGATTCTCTGCGTAGCATCATCACTCGGTTAGCCGAAATCGGATGGGACGAAGAAGCTAAAATTATGGTCCGGAATCATAGCAGTGATTTTGTCTCCCACAGACTGGTCAGACAGTCAACAAAGTTGACAGACCGCAGTACGAGTCCTTTTCCTCGGCCATTTTTTTCTTAGACTGGCTTGATTGACCTAGGCTGGAACGGTATGAAAGATGAACTAGTTGAAGTGTTGTCAAACCACAAGATCAAGCGTCTTGCTGCGGAAAGGATTACTATCCTCCAGAGTCGTTATTCTGGCTTTGCACGCGCCTACAAATCGATCGCGAACGCAACGGACCTTCGAGAGCCTTTCCCTGCCTTGGGTGACGTCCTCACATACAAACCCTTGGAGAATATGATCTGGGATACGCCTATTGATGAAACTCTTGATGATGAACAACTTCAATCCAAGCTTTCCGATGAATTTATCCCTGCCATCATTGCGAAATGGAGGCCAGCCAAAGTACGGGAGGTACTCAAGATCATGCAGAAATCTCAACCCGGGGCCTCCGCTTCAGACTTGAAATTGGCCACATCGTCCTTTCGGTGCGCAAAATGCGAGGATAGGTTGTTCTATTCTGAAGTCTTCTACCATACTTGCTGTGTGCGGCACAAGTCCCGCAACCGCCTTAGTGATGAACGAATGAGCATACAGGTCAACTATCACTACTGGGCCGGGGCTGTTGGGAGCCTAAGGGGATTTCTTTCGATACCGCCTGGCTAGACGTTACAAAGACGATTATTGAAGCTTGTGGGCTTGATCCTACGACCGCAACCGTCCAGGATTTGTATGATGCTAATCCGCTTATCGAATGTACGACGTGCGCGCCTCTGAAGGGTGCACAGTTCTTCACTTGGTGGCCTCTTTTTGTACGTAGGCAAGTCATCATTGGAAATGTTCGCTAATCGTGTATGTCTTCTACCACTTAGGCGCTCCACTCTCCAGACCACGATCTACGGGTCCGTATGCCATCCTCCGGTTTTTTGAAGCGGGACGTGGTGGTAACAGCCCCCAACTTGAACTTTGTCAGAGCCATATGCTGTGCGCACTGTGACCAATCGCCGCGCACTAGGTTTGATCTGCGTGAACATCTAACAAAAGAGTAAGTCACCCTCCATCGCATTTCCATTTTCGAAAGTTAACAGTTCGTCGTCTTTTCAGACATCACGACGTTAATCTTGACGAGAAGCAGCCTGACACTGCTCGCGATCTCCACGCTTTGCGAGAGCATTGGTACTTTGATCCTCGCTCCTCGATGCAGTCTCTCTATCAGTCTGGCCATTACGAGGGTTAGGCGTTAGGCGAGTCCTAGCGCATGCACATGTAGTATATATTTGCACAAATCAAACGTTTTCCGCAGTTTTGAATCAATTTACGATTTCGATTAACACGTCGCATTTTCAAACCAGGTGGTCTCTCTTCACTTGCTCGACCCCTTGGTGGCAAGATGGCGCTGTAATTCATCTCGCTCTCTCTAGTTGTACTCGTTTTCGTCCGTCAGAACGTCAATTGCCTGTCGAGCTGTTCCGCAACGTTCCAAAATACAAATTGATTGTCTAGAGCGATCCAGTCTGCACGTCAGAATTACAGGTACATACATCTTGGCTTTTTCTCGAAGCCCTGCTTGAAGGTTCTTTTGCGGGGCCGAACGACGACCTTACTCCTTGGGCTGGGTTGGGGTGCTATAAATGGGTAATATCTCCGCCGTCAAGGCTATCGCTGATCGAATAGGTGCCTTTAAATCACCAAGGAATTAATTTGTCGGTACCAAGCTTTTGGACTACAGGCTTCACCTCGGACTCGGGTGCTCGCCATATATGCTCGGACAGTGCTCGTCATTCTGCTCGAGCTCTTCCGATGGTCCGCTCGGCGGCAACATGCGATGATCTTAGCGTGGATGTAGGAATTCTCGAAGCTAGAATAGCTTAAATGCGAGTGGCGGTCCTAACAAGTCTAGATTGCGGCCTCATATCCTCGTGGTTCCCGCTCCCTATAGGTGGCCTGTACGCTTTCTCCGATGGATTCCGTCATTCGTTCATGTACATATATAGACGGACGAGTACTTACTGTTTAATTATATTTTGTTTCCAGTATAGCTGTCACAACGCAGGACGTATGTAGAGCGCATGTAGACAAAACTATTAATATTCTTAGAGTTCTTGGATCATCTGTTGGGCACCTCATGTTCACACACCGCGAGCATTCAATAAGCCAGCTCCAGAATGCTGGCGAATAGGATCCTGCACTGATCCTACAAGTAAAAATGGCTGGAGCAGGCTGGGCAGTGCGAGTTGGGAGAGTCGTCGGTGTCTTGAGGCCGCCAAGATATGAATCCGGTGCAAAGCAGGCAAGCACAAAATGCGCTGGTCTAATCCCGAATCCCGAGTCTAATATAGTAGAATGAAGCGAAGAGGGCCCAAATTCTCACGTTTCGTGACCCCGCGACCAAATCATTTCGCTTTGTCATACACTATAAATATCAGGCGTCTGTTGAAAATCTTTTTACTCGAGTACTTCTCGTCTTCTCGTCCCTCTTTCCCTGCTTTCCTTCATTCCTCCCTAACGAATCTAGAAATGTTTGCTAAGCTTTGGTAAGATTTGTATAATCCTCGCTTGGCGTAATTCTGAAGCATCTTTGGTGTAGTGTTGTTGCTGCAGCTATTCCTTTGGCTCTGGGTTTAACCCTCAACGCTCCGCCCGCCAATGTCACCTCTGGACTTGTCACTGTCATAAGCTGGAGTGCTACTAGCACCGACAGGTATGTACAGCGTTACTAAAATCAGGTTGTATCAAACTAAAACAATATCCTTAGCTCGTTTACGCTTGAGCTGTTCCATCCTTCTTTCAATAACGCTCTTGCTCTCGCCAACAACGTCGACCCCTCCCTAGGAAACATCACCGTCGAAATGCCCATTGTCCCTGCTGAGTACGTCGCTCTAGATCTTTTACATCAATTTGTATACTAAATTGACCGTAAACAGCTCCGGCTACACTTTGGAGGCTGTCAACATTGGCAACATCTCCGATATTTTCTCCACTTCCCCATCATTCTCTATCGCTCAGACTCCCAGCACTAGCGTTACCGCCACCCTAAGTACTACGTTCACTGACAGCGCCACCACCTCCGGTGGAGCTGCGACGACTACTCCGTGCGTATTTGCTATCCATTTATCTCGTTGATGATCTGACATTTTGGCCTCGTTAGGACTTCGCCGGGAAGCACCAGTAGCCCTGGGACTGGTAGCACTGGCAGTGGCTCATCGTCTAACACTGCAACCTCCGCATCTACTTCTGCATCAAGCGGTAGCTTCAACGGAAGTGGAAACGGCGCCATGTCCATCAAGTCTGGCAACGTCGGTTCTTTCGTTGCTATCCTTGCCGCCATTGCTGGAGCCACTATGTTCCTCTAAAATTTGTTTTCTTAAATGACTTTTTTCATTGACTTTGAACATCTTTTTTTTTACTCGAGCTCGTAGTTTCATTTTGATTTTATTGCATACTCTACCTTGGAATAAGGGACTGTTTGGACAGTAGGACGTTATATCCCTAGTTACCTCGCATATGACATTCACGACTGGCTTCTCACTGACATTGACAATGTTAACGTACTGTTGTCGTTGATTCAATGATTGAAAGTGTAAGCACCAGTTGTTCACCCTCTATGCAAATACCTACCTTGTGGTAATAGCTACCTGTCCTGTCGTTTCTGCGAATACCCATAATGTTGTTCAGTCGAGTTGTGGCGCTGGATGTTGAGAATGTACGTGTCTGTCAAGAACCTGTGATTGTTCGCTCCCCCCGATGGCGTCACTGTGAACTTCATTCCATGCTTAGGCAACGGCAGTGCGGCGCCTCCGGGCTCACCTTTGTACTTGTCGCCCCACCACGTTAGAAATTTTGGATGTTAGCATGTAAACTCACTGCTGTACTCGTTACGCCCCCAGCTCGTACCATGCTCCTCGTGATTTTCTACCCAAGATTTTTCGTTCTGTTCCGTATCCTTCATTTATCTTAAAATGTGCTGATAACTACCTACAGTCGCTTTTTACGCTACGCTTACACTCTTGTATCAAGCACCATTAACAAACCTACTTGATTAGATCGCAAACTGTGGCATGGCCTTCAAGGTACGTCTGACTTCGCCTTTCCACGTATCGTAGTGCGTTTGACAGCTGGAACATCCGGTGTATCTGAAAGGCTGGTTAAGGAGATCCTGAGCTCTGAGAGCGCTTGGCTTGTCCAATTTGCTCAGGATATCCATGGCAAACGCGAAGAACTGGTCACACTTGTGCTCTATTAGCTTCGCAGCCACTGCGCGTAAACCATCTAACCACTTTTCACGATAAACACTCTGATGGACGTGAGCTATGTAAGTAGTAACCAAAATTAGAATCCAAGAGGACTGCTTACCCATGGAGCATAGTAATGAAGGGGAAGAAGTTCGACAACCTCAGAAAGCGGCATGTCGATTAGCAAAGGAGCCAACTGTACGATAATCCACGGGTAACTGTGTTTCCCGGCCAAAGACAGTAGTTCGCACGGTTTTGTTGCAACGAATTTCCTGATTTAAGTCGAGTGAGAGCATCGGTGTGCTCAGAACAGATGATTACCTTAGTTGAAACTGGCATGCATAAATGGCTGGATAAACGACATATTTCTCTGCCGTCTCCGTGAGCGCTTTCAATCCCTCGAAGTCTAGATTTTCGAGGGATGGGTACCGGCCTGAGGAGATGAATTGGAATAGGAGTCCAAGTGTAGCTGTTGACTCGGAGAGACAGATTTTTTCTCCATCCTTAATAGGAGTCCCAACTGGTGGGAACGCCTCCGTAAAGAACTTAAGCTGCTTGGGTTGCAGGGCAAAGATATGACCTTCAGAGAAGTGCAGTTTTATGAGCCCAGCGTCTGGACCCAGCGCTGGGGAAAAGTACATCAGTCCTTGACTTAGTGAGATAGTAGAACGGAACTGTTACATTGTGACTTGTCGCCAGGCGATACTATCAAAGAAACTTTGGGAATAGTACTAACCATTGTCCTAACAGTTGTCTTCCAGAATTCAACCTGGAATCTACAGCAACTGGACAGACCTTCAGAATTGGCGACATCAAACAATACCTCAAAGTGCGAAGGGGAAGCCAAATGACTGGGCTGATCTAATTTCTTGAGAATGCGAACGCAGTAAAATCCCCACTTTTTGCAATTATGCGTTGGCATGAGTCTAGCAGCCTTTGTACAGGCCGCGACCCATTTTTCTCGGTAAAGAGCCTAGAAGATCCGTGTCAGTGATGTTACTTGTGAAGCCCCAGTGACCTACCCATGTGATGAATACAGAGGATGGCAAAATTTCTACGAGCTCCGATAACGGAGTATCCACAAGTATCGGAGCTAACTGGAGGACAAGAGAAGGGTAGCTGTGTTTGACGCCAAAGGCCATTAGATCTTTCGCGTTTGAATTTACAAATTTCCTGGAAGAGGAGTTGTACATCAGTTAGCCTCTCGCGAGACAAACGTTCTATACCTGAACTGGACCTGACATCCATACGCCGCCGAACGAATCCGATACTTTTCCGCAGCTTCGGCGAGCAAAAGCAACGCTTCAAAATCCAAGTCATCGAAAGTAACGTATCTCTGGGGATATATGAACTCAAAAAGGATATCGAGAGTGGCAGATGACTCTGCAAGTTCCAGATCTTCTCCCTCCAACGGAAAACCGTCAGCCGCGAGCTCGAGATTTTTACGATGAAGGCGATAGAAGACATTATCAGCGGAGCAAACGCTGATATCTGCATCGGCAGCTTTAACTGTATATAATATTAGCATTAGCATGCCATAAATTAGACAAGGAAGAGACGAACAGGACTTTAATCTGCTTGTGACCCCTAAACTAGTGTTGTGACTCATCGAAGATAGCTCCAGTCGATAGTTGACCTTTCTACTTGAGAAATCACAGATCTAAAACGATACCTATGACTCTTATCCTCAGTTTAAGATTGTCGTAGTCGAAGTGAGAAGAAACGCAGATCCATCACGTATATTTGATTGCTCACGCAACGCGAGGCACGAGCGTCTAGCAGTGGTATAACCGTATAGGGGGACTTGTGGAAAAGAAAAACAAACAGGTAGCAGTCCATGCAGATACCTGCTCTTTGCGGCATTGAAAATCTCATATCTCTGCTGCCCCGTACCACACACCAAATTCCTCTCCTTTCTCAAGCTGAGTTCAGGCACTTATCCAACTTCGCGGGTTCCTTTCCAGAGGTGTACCTGTGTACATATCCGTTCGTAAATGATGGTGCGACACAGAGCTCTTCATCCCATGCTTAGACAACGGCAATAAAGTTTACGGCGCCCCGACGCTCGTCTTTTTACTTGTAGCTTGGAACATATGGACTTTTGATGGGTAGACTCTGGGTAGACTTACTGCTGTAATCGTATCATGCTCCTCGTGATCTCCAGAATCTTTGTCCCTTCATTTATCCTAATGTGCTTACTCGGATACTAAACTACCTACAATCGTTTTTCTCGCTACATACCTCCACTCTTGTATCAAGCATACTTGATCAAATCGTAAACTTTGGCATGGCCTTTAAGGTATGTCTGACTTGGTCTTTCCACGTATCGTAGTGCATGTAACAATCGGAACAAGGAGGGGTTGTGTAATAGTGCATCCTTACGAACTCCGTCACCTCAGGAATTGTGCCGTCGAGGAGATCCTGAGCTCTGAGAGCGCTTGGTTTATTCAACTTGTTCAGCATATCCACGGCAAACGCGTAGAATGGGTCGCACTTGTGATCCATAAGCTTTATAAGCTTTTCGGTCACTGTGCGTAAACCATCTAGCCACTGATCCCGATAAACACTCTAATGGGTGTGAACTGGTAGCCAACACTCAGAATCTAAGAGAACCACTTACCCATGGAGCATAGTAACGAGGGGGAAGAAGTTCGACGACTTCGGAAAGAGGCGTATCAATTAGCAAAGGGGCCAGATGTACGATGATCCAGGAGTAGTTGTGTTTCCCGGCCAAAGACAGTAGTTCGTGCGGTTTCGTTTCCACAAATTCTCTGGTAGAGCTGAGTGAGATCATTGTTGTGTATGAAACTGATAATTACCTTAGTCGAAATTGGCATGCATAAATGGCTGGATAAACAACGTATTTCTCTGCCGCCTCGGTAAGCACTTCCATGGCTTCGAAATCTAGATTTTCGAGGGATGGATACCGCCCTGGAGACATGAACTGGAAGAGAAGTTGGAGCGTAGCTGTTGGCTCGGAGAGATAAATTTTTTCTCCGTCAGTAGGAGTCCCAACTGGTGGGAATCCCTCCGTGAAAAACTCAAGGTACTTGGGTTGCACAATAAACATATGACCTTCAGAAGAGTGCAGTTCTATAAGGTCATTTGGATTAAGACCTGCGTTAAAGTATGTCAGCGTTCGACTTAGTGAAATGCTGGCACAAAACTTTACGTTGGGGAGTGACGCATGATTCTTTGACTCCCATCGATGAAACTTTGGGTAGGGTACTAAGCATTTCCCTAACAGCCGATTTCCACTGCTCAGCAAGACGGTCACAACAGCTGTCCATCCGTTTGGGATTAGTGACATCAAACAATGCCTCAAAATGCGATGGGGAAACCAAATGACTAGGCTGCTCCAGTTGCTTGAGTATGCGAAGGCAATAAAATCCCCACTCTTTGCAATCGTGCTCCGGCATGAGTATAGTGGTCGCTTTGCAAGCTTCTACCCAATTGTCTCGATAAAGAGTCTCGAAAGTTGGCGTCAGTATCGTTACTACAAGAGCGTCTATGACCTACCCATGCAATATATACAGAGGGTTGCAGACTTCCTACAAGTTTCGATAAAGGAGTATCCACGAGTATCGGTGCCAGCTGGAGGACAAGAGAAGGGTAGTCGTGCTTGGCACCAAAGACCATCAGGTCTTTCGTGTTCGAATGTACGAATTTCCTGGAAGAGGACTTCATTATCATGTTAGCGTATCACGAAACAAAAGCTGTTACTTACCTGAAATGGGCCTGACATCCGTAGGCCGCAGAACGAATCTGATACTTTTCCGCAGCTTCGGCGAGCAAAAGTAAAGCTTCAAAATCCAAGTCATCAAGAGTAACGTATCGCTGGGGATATATGAATTTAAAAAGGATATCGAGAGCAGCAGATGACTCTGGAAGTTCATGGTGTATCAGATCTTCTTGATCCAACGGAAAAGCACCAGCCGCGAGCTCTAGATTTTTACGATGAAGGCGATAGGAAACATTATCAGCAGAGCGTACGATGATATCTGCATCGGTAGCTTGGACTATTTATAAAATTAGCATTAGTGTGTAAACGTCGAGTATGGTAAAGAAACTTGGAAGAGACGAACAGGACTTTGATATGGCCAAACTAGTGTTGTCACTCATCGATAGACAGCTGTACTTGATAGTTGAACTTTCAGGTGCAAAGGACAGATCTGTAAACCTACCTATTAGATCCTCAGTTGGAGGTTGCCGTAGTCGACGTGAAAGAGGCGTAGGTCCACCACGCGTGAGATGCGTGTTTGATTGCTCATGCATCGTGAGAGATCTATCTCAAAATTTGACCCCAACGACAAAGCAGGAGCCTGGAGAACGCGGACGAAACCAGGGGTGCGTCAAGCACATTAAGCTTTCTCAATGCTCCCCATCAGCCCTTTCTGTCGCAATACATCTACTTTGAGTCCCACTCCGAGAAGCGTCGCGTTGGATGTAAAATACATATGTACACTGTCAATCAAGACCTACGATTATATCGCAAACTCCGGTATCGCCTTCAAGGTAAGGCTAATATCTTTTCTCCATGCATCGTAGCGCTTGTTACATTCAGTGCATGGACCAAGCCAATCGAAACGGAGTTCGGGATGCTGAGTTCTGAGAGCACTTGGCTTCTTCAAATTACTCAGAATGTCGCGACAGCGCGGTCAAACCGTTCACATTTATGTTTCATAAGCTTTTCTGTTACTACGGGCAAGGCATCCAGCCACTTTTCCCGGTAGACACTCTGGGGGACGTGAGCTAGTGATTAAAATATAGGGTTTAGAAAGAGCGCTTACCCATGGCACATAGTAGTGAACGGGGATGAGTTCGACAAGTTCAGAAAGAGGAATATCAATGAGCACAGGAGCCAATTTTACGATAATCCAGGTGTAACTGTATTTCCCAGCCAATGCCAGTAGGTCGCGTGGTCTTGTAGCCACAAATTCCCTGATAGAGCTAAGTCAGAGCATCATTGTGGATGAAACTGATGATTACCTTAGTCGAAACTGGCATGCGTAAATGGCTGGATAAACAACGTATTTCTCTGCTGCCTCGGTAAGCACTTCCATGGCCTCAAAGTCTAAATTTTCGAGGGATGGATACCGCTCTGAAGAAATGAACTGGAAGAGAAGTTGGAGCGTAGCCGTTGGCTCGGAGAGATAGATTTTTTCTCCGTCGGTAGGGGTCCCAACTGGTGGGAATCCCTCCGCGAAGGGCTCAAGATATTTGGGTTGCAGGGCAAACATATGACCTTCGGAAGAGTATAGCTCTATGAGGCTAGGAGCTTTCTGTGGAGCTAATGAAAAATAGGTCAATGCTCGTCTTAGTGAGAGAGAAACAACACCGTTACGTTGGGCTTTGGTATCTGATTCTCTGACTCCTAGAGGCGGAACTGATATAGTACTAATAAGTACTCTAACAGCTGATTTCCAGTGCAGAGCGGAGACGCTGCAACAAGGCGGTAGGCTTGTAGGATTGCTGGTACTAAACAAAATCTCAAAATTCGATGGGGAAGCCAAATGACTAATCTCGGTCCCAGATGTATAGGGAACGGCTTGATAATCATAGACATAAACAAAAAACCAAATAAGAAACAAACAACCGAATGTTCCCTATAACGGCGAAGGGCTGATGTTTGTTTCGTGTTTGGTTTTTTGTTTACATCTATGATTATCGGTGAAGCGGCCCGCGCCCTATACATCTGGGACTGAGATTACCAAATGACTTGGATGTGCCAGTTGCCTGAGGATACGAAGTCAGTAAAATCCCCAAGCTGGACAGCCGTGTGTTGGCATGAGTTCAGCAGTCTTTCTAATGGCTTCAATCCAATTTTCTCGATAAATAGCCTAGTAAATCTGCGTCGGCAGTGTTACTGACAAAGGATCTATAGCCTACCCACCCAGGCAATGAATACAGAAGATGGAAGGATTTCGACAAGGTCCATTAGAGAAGTGTCCACAAGTATCGGTGCCAACTGGGTGACAAGAGAATGGTACCCGTGTTTGGCGCCAAAAGCCATTAGTTCTTTCGTGTTGGAATGCAAAAATTTCCTGGAAGAGGAGTTGTACGTCGGTTAGTCTATCGAGAGACAACTGGTCTATACCTGAATTGGACCTGACATCCATATGCCGCAGAACGAATCTGATACTTTTCTGCAGCTTCTGCAGCTTCGGCGGGCGGGAGCAAAGGTCCAAAGTCCAAGTCATCGAGAGTAACGTATTGCTGTGGATATATGAATTCGAAAAGGATATCGAGAGTAGCAGATGACTCTGGAAGCTCAGAGTGACCCAGGTCTTCTTTGTCCAATGGAAAAGCATCAGCGGCAAGCTCTAGATTTTTTCGATGAAGGCGATGGGTAAAATTATCAGCGGAGCGTACGATGATATCTGCGTCGGTGACTGGGATATGATTACCACCAGCATGTAAACGCCAGTGAATTTGGCAAAGGAAGAAACGAACAGGCCTCGGTTGGTCTGCCTGTTACTGCCAAGTTAGCTTTGTGACTCATTGAAGTAGCTGTAGTCGATAGTTGGACTTTTAAGTAATAAAGAGAGTTCTATAAACATACCTATTGCTATGATCCTTAGTTGAAGGGTTGTCGTAGTTGATGTGAAAGAGGCAGAATCGGTCACGTGCGACTGATTGCTCATGCACCGCGAGGCACGAGCGTCTTTCAAGAATCAATGTACAGAAAGATTTAAGATTTGCAGAAAAGAAACAGGTAGTAACCCATGCATATATCCGCTGTAAGCTAACAGGCACCAGTCCGCACTTCTATGTATTATACGCGCAATGCATAGCAGTCACCGTATTGAGCTTTAAGCATCGTAATGAAGGAGGAGTAACAGTGAGTTCAACGACTTCAGGAAAGGGCATATCAATCAGCAAAGGCGCTAGTTGTACGATGATCGGAGTAACTGTGTTTCACAGCCAAAGACAATAGTTTGCGTGGTTCTGTTGCCACGAATTCCCTGATACGGTCGAGTGCGAACATTGTCGTGTACGAGAAATAAACATTACCTTAGTCGAAACTGGCATGCATAAGCCAGCGACTTTCCCTACAGCTAATGAAAAGTAGGTCAACACTCACTGAGAGTGAATCAGAACCGTTCCATGGTACTTCGGTACCTGATTCTCCGACTCTTACCGGCGGAACTGATATAATACTAAATATTGTTCTAACAGCTGATTTCCACTGCTGAATGGGGGAGCCACAACACGATGGCAGGCGTTCAGGCTTGTTGGCATCAAACAAAATCTCAAAATACGAAGGAGAAGCCAAATGACGTGTGCCAGTTGCCTGAGGATGCGAAGGCAGTAAAACCCCCAGTCTTTACGGCCGTGCGTTGGTCCGTTAAAGGAGTATCCATTAGTATGGGATCGGCGCCAACTGGATGGCGGTGGAATGGTGGTGTTGGCGCCCCAAAAGTCATTAAGTCTTTCACCTTGGAATGTACAAATTTCCTCGGAGATTCATCCAAGATAGCTGTAGTTAATAGTTAAAAAGGAGAGGTCTATATTACCCATTTCCTTGAAGGAACGCTGTCGTGGTCGACGTGAAAGAGAATTGCTCATGCATCGCGACAACTCACTCTTCATGAAAAATTCATCATACAGCTCAGATAGAATTTGATTAGATGAGAATATGCATACTCATGGCCCTAACGCTACAACGCACCCAATTTCAGCAGCTACTTTCATCCTTTTCTCGTCGGTAGACGCGTTCGCCCTGCTTAACTCAATATCATAGAATTTACAGTATTCTCTCAGATCTGTTACACTCAAAGCAAGGATCGCATCAACTGTCTCCAGCGCAGGCAGTGCCTCAAGCGAAAGTTTCAGCGAAAGAACGAAGATAGAAGCATAAAACTCACCTCCGGAGGCTCCTCGCCCTTTTTGTTTGGTACCTGCAGATATGGATTACCTGTGGAACCCCGCCCTTTCGTTGCATTAGCAGTCTAAGGTAAACAGATTTTAGTGGGGGAATCAACGTTGAAGCAATATGACTTACACGGGCAAGGGTACCTTCTATCTTATCCAATCGACTTTCTATCTTTTCCAACCGAGCTTCCATTTTATCCAGCCGAGTTTCAATCGGTTTCACTACATCTTTCACAACTTCAGAAACCGCTTCCTTGAATTCGTTGGTTTTCACGGCTTCTTTGAAGGCTGCTTTGAAACCATTCACAAACCACGCGGGAGCCACCGCATCTAGAATGATCGCTTGAGATCGCAGTGAACGCCCTATGCTCAAAACCAAATACTCACCGTTGCCATTGTTGACCTCTTCAACCTCGACGCTTGTAGACGCTACTTGATGGAGATATTGAATAGCAGAACCAAGTGTTTCGACAGTCGCTTGGCCTTCCTCTGTTCCCAGGTCATTAAATAATTAGCCTTGTGGTCTTGTAGAAGAAAGTAAACGGACTCATGGCTTGCTCGACACGCTTGACATACTTCTGGGCATCAACGACATCGGCGGCTGTGGGAGGTTTCTGAGGTTCCGCAGGAATGTTAACAGGTATATTAATCTGAGCAGGAGCGAGCGGATGGGCCAAGCGAGCTTGCATGATGTCGATGAACGTTAAGGAAAGAAACAAACACGTGCACGTGAGGGTGGTCACCCGGAAGTTTAGTCATAAGTGACCGGGACAATTTCTTTCTTTAGTAACCGACGACGGCGTGGTCTGTTGTTCTGTCTTTCAAGCGTGTTTTGCAGATATGCGCTATGGCTATGTGAAAAGATGAGTTTCCTCTAGAGACCACGTACCATGACGGGAATCAAATCCATAATACCGAAATAAGATGGATACACCGACAATTCTCTCGTCTCTTGCTTCTCCTCTTGGCTCCGTTAGGTCGTCATTGGTCAGGCTACTACCCGTTGGCCTACAAGCGCTGAGCGCTGTGAAAGAGGAAGATCATCGAGTATCTGCTGCTATCCAGATATCCATACTGCAGGAGCTTGCAACGGTGTTGATTTCTGGTCTTGAAATGGCGTCTGGAGAGGACTCTCGTGCGTAATTTTTTATTCCACAAAGCGATACAAAATTTTAATCTTCTTCGTCAGAGCACTACGAGTACATACAACTATGCTTCATGCATTATTCCACGACATCGTCAAGGCCTCTCTTTTCTCGTCATAACGAGGATAGGTACGGCCGGTAATCGATTAATCCATCGTTCCCTAGTCGCCAGTCGCACCTGCTTCTTGTTTTTCCGGCCGACTCTGGTTTTTCTCCTGGAAGCCCTCCAAGCTTCAATTGTTTCCCAGCGCCTCGTCTCCACCGTCAGTACTCCAGTACTTCAGTGGCTTTTTTGTCGTTTGCGGCATGTTCTATGTCCGAACCTCCTCGACGCGCTGTATGTAGAGCGTAAATTGAAGTGGTGTGCATGAAAAGTTGCCGAAGTTGGCGTGTCGACGCGTTGACGTTGAGGTGCTTGTTGAGGTGTTTGTGTGCATCATTCGTATAGGTACGTGTCTGGCTTGTGAGCTCAAACGCCCATTGCTGACACTGATGTCTATGAACAGTTGCTCCGAACATTGCGCGTAGACGAGCGACCGAATTACAACGAACAGAGTGATACTTCTAGTCACTTCCGTTTGGGTACGTCTGCTGTGTGTAATGTCTTCCGAGATAAACGCTCATCCATGAAAATCTTTACAGCAGTTTGCTACGTTGGCTCTTGTCAAGGAAGGTAGAACGGGAGAATCAGGAGAACCATGATAGGACTCTGGTGCGCTGACGAACTTTCCATTCAATTGCGATTCGTTACTTTACTAATGCCTCGCCGCTAGTCATGTCCACCATCTTCCATATCAGCCGTCGTCGAAAGCTCCCTCAGTTCCGCTCATATGGTCCTTTATTCAACACAGATTCGAGCTTCACTTCCTCGTTATTTTGGTTCAAACAATTGACGACATTCACGGAACAGGCCGTATGCTGTACTTGCGACAGGGTTACGAGCAGCGCTAATGCGAGCCAACGTATCATCAACTTTCGAAAATCTATCGTTGAAGCTGTGCCGAAAGGTAACTGATAGGCCTCCAAACCATGAGAATAGCAATAGCCTCACAAGTCCATCAGAGTGAGTGCTAGCACCGTATCAAAACCGAAAGCTTGTCTAATTTTTTTTCCTAGGTCTATCCAAGGCGAAGTTGTGTTCCGTCCTGTCCGATGGCTCAGAACGACGTCTTATTCCCTCCGTGCCCACTTCGTCAGAGATGCTGTATTAAACTCGTTAGGCGGTTCGAATAGCATCTCACCGTGTGGCCACGCGGGTGATAAAAGGTTCTCGTATCTCAACACTGGCTTACTGGGTAGTCGTCCGCGGTTGACGCATTGCCTCAACCACCGTCTGTGGCTTGTACTTGCAGCGTCATTCTTATCTTTTATTAGGTAGTAGAAATAAACCTGATTATTACTCATACCAGATTGGGTATTCTTTGGCTGGGTCGGGGAAAGTGTTCCAAATGCTTTTTCGTAAGGCTTAGACCACGACTGTCATGCTCTCGCGAAGAAATGGACCATTCGTCAACTACAAAAAACCTTTTGGCGCATCGGTCGGATTGAAGCATTGTCTCCTGGTGCTTGGAGTCTCTTCTGCAAAGATTTTCACAGTTATCGCACAAGCCGCCGGCCAGAATTTGGTAGTGGCAGGTGGTATAGGCCATCTAACTGCGGTAAACTCAAGTGAATGTACCAAATTTGCTGCTTACTCTACCTGAACTTCATAGGTTATCTTCCACTGTAACGTTAAATCATTGAAGGCGGTACATACGTCTATTAAGACGAGGTATGATTATATCACGAACTCTGGTATGGCCTTCAAGATAATCCTAACTTCCAGTCTCCATATATTGTAGTGCACGAGACAACTGCGGCATGAGCCGCTTCTAGTAGAACGTTTTCGACTCCAGCCCGTCATCTGGGGAAGGTCCTGAGTTCTAAGAGCGCTTGGCTTATTCAACTTGCGCAGAATATCCACAACAAGCCAGCTGAACCATTCACAATCGTGATCCATAAGTTTTTCGGTCACTACGCGCAAGGCATCCAACCACTTTTCCCGATAAACACTCTGGTGGGACGTGAGCCGATCGTTAAAGTTTAGAAAATTCGCTTACCCATGGAGCATAATAATGAAGGGGAAGAAGTTCGACGACTTCAGAAAGAGGCATGTCAATCAGCAGAGGCGCCAATTGTACGATGATCCCGGAGTAGCTATGTTTCGCGGCCAGTGACAGTAGTTCTCGTGGGTTCGTTGACATAAATTCCCTAATACGGTTGTGTGAGAGCATCGTCGTGTATGAGATAAACCATTACCTCAGTCGAAACTGGCATGCATAGATGGCTGGATAAACAACATATTTTTCCGCCGCCTCCGTGAGCGCTTCCACAGCCTCGAACTCTGAATTTTCGAGGGATGGGTAGCGCTCTGTAGAAATGAACTGAAAAAGGAGTTGAAGTGTAGCTGTTGACTCGGAAAGATAGATCTTTTCTCTGTCAGTAGGAGTCTCAACTGGTGGAAATCCCTCCGTAAAGAACTCGAGGTGCTTGGCTTGCAGGACGAACATATATCCTTCAGAAGAATGCAGTTCTACGAGGCCAGCATCTGTATCCAGAGCTGGGTAAAGTATGTCAGCGCTGGCCTAGTGAAAGAGTGGCACAAAGTTTTTTACATTGAAGACCGGCACTTGATTCTTCAACTCCTATCGATGAAACTTTGGGAATAGTACTAACCATTTCCCTAACATCTGTTTTCCATTGCTGAGCAAGGGGATCGCAACAGCCATTCAGGGGTTCAGGATTGGTGACATCAAACAGCGCTTCAAAATGCGAAAGAGAAACTAAGTGAGAAGGCTGTTCCAGTTGCCTGAGGATGCGAAGGCAGTAAAATCCCCACACTGGGCAACCATGCACTGGCATGAGTCTCGCAGTCTGTTTACATGCTTCGACCCAATTTTCTCGATAAAGAGTCTAGATAGTCTGCGTCAGAGTTCTCACCGTCAAAACGTCTACAACGTACCCATTCAATATATACGGAGGGTTGCAGAAGTTGGACGAGTTCTGGTAAGGGAGTATTCACAAGTAATGGAGCCGATTGGAGGACGAGAGAAGAGTAGTTGTGTTTGGCGCCAAAGGCCATTAGGTCTTTTGTATTGGAGTGTATGAATCTCCTGGAAGAGGTGTACATCGGTTAACTTATCGCGAAACAAACGCTCCACTTACCTGAACTGAACCTGACATCCGTATGCGGTAGAACGAATCTGATACCTTTCCGCAGCTTCTGCGAGCAAAAGCAAAGCTCCAAAATCCAGGTCATCTAGAGTAACGTATCGTTGAGGATATATGAATTTGAAAAGGATATCGAGAGTAGCAGATGACTCTGGGAGTTCAGAGTGACCCAGATGTTCTTGATCCAATGGAAAAGCGCCAGCCGCGAGCTCTAGATTTCTCCGATGGAGGCGATAGGAGAAATTATCAGTGGAACGAATGATGATATCTGCATCGGTGGCTTGGACTAAATATAATGTTAACATTAGCGCGTAAACGTCGAGTTTGGCAGGGCCGAGGAGACGAACAAAATTTTGATTTTGCTACCCCCAGACTTGCTTCGTGATTCATCGAAGATAGCTTTGGTTAATGATTGATCTTTCAAGTAGAAAGGACAGATCTATAAACGTGCCTATCGTCTTGATGCTCAGCTTGAGGGTTAGTGTTGAACGTTGAACTTGAACGAGGTCAGAAAAGCCATGTGTATTTGATTGAGCGCGAGGCATGAGCGCTATAAGCGTCTACGTCTTGGCTCGCCACCCAGTCTGACTTCCGCCTCTCCTCCATCATTGTTACCAACACCCGCCAACGAAGGAAAAGATCCAAGAAAAGATCCTGAGTTGATCTTGAGCCTACTTTCGTGCCTTTGTTCGAGGATATAGAGTACCTGAACGTCTGGAAAACCAATCGAGACACGAACGAGGAGACCAGGCCAGGATTGTAGGCTATAGTGGAAGCGGAGAGGTGTACTTTAACCATTGAGGCTCGGAGGAAAGCGTTCCTCTAAACAGACGAGATGTAACCGGGGAGTTGAAGAAGTGGCAATTGGAACCATAGAGAATGCAGCACAGAGCGAAAATGCAGCTCCGAGGTTAGGAACGAACGAAAGATGAGCGTCACAAGATGGGGAATTTTGCACCCGTCCTTTTAGGGGTAGAGTTGACAGGCACAAACACAAGCACAAGATGATCATTGTCAGAGCCGAGATAAACAGAAGCACTAGCAGTGTGCATTCGACAACAGTGAGTATGAAACCCAGGTAGATCATAAGACGCTTCCTAAAGTCCAGGGTAGTCATTAATAAGCTGAGATAGGAATGCTAAATCGAATGTCACCTACGACTAGCTTCATGGAACCACGACCACCGATGGCAGAATCGGATCTGTCGATACTCTGGCGGCAAGATAAAGATGTTGGTAAATATAGCGAGATGTCCAAAGGAAAAAGAAAACAATTCGATGGACTCCTGAAGGTGTCGTACGGCCTGGGGCGAAGTTGGTGCCAGTATTCAAAGTACCGATGTGATTGCCAACAACCAACTTCCGTACGTGCTACAGTCTCCCAATCCTCAAATCTCCAGTGCATGAGCATTGAAACGGGCACCAGCTTGATAGTTGTAATATAGTTTATTAGTCCATAGTCAGCACTTGAACGTTCTTTCTTCTATATCGCTCTACCTATTTCTTTACCAAATCGAAATGCGAATTAATTCAGAGCACCTTCCGAGGGAATCAGAATTCTAGAATCTTTGTAGTCATATCTGAAATGGAAACAGTACAACGAGGAATGATACCCCGATGTCGAATGTCAACTACGCCGATCCGTCGATCTGCAGAGGAGCTTTATCCTGCGCTCGGATAATTTATAAAGGATTTACCGTTAATATTAGGGAGTATGAGCCCTTAACCTTTTGAGATGGCAAGTACATATCTATGTTTAGGTCAGTCACTCCGAAAGACATATCATTGTTCACCGGGAAACAATTTCAATGACGCTTGTGTCTACGCTCCTCGTTGGCTGGTTGTTCCACGGGCGAAATTGCGTGGGTCATGACTGTACGAGGCGCACTGCGAGTTGGTCTAAAGATGGAAGAGGCGACTAGGATGAGAAAAAAGGTTACTCACATTATCATCTCGTGGAGTACTGGTAGGCACACAATTTTATGGACATTGCTAGTGAAACTCCAGTGCATCGTGCATCGCGTATGAAGGTTTGGGCAAAATTAACGAAAGGTGGAGTTTTCACAGATGCAAGTGAATGTAGACTAATTTTGGGGAGACTGGATGAGAACGAAGAGCCGTGGGCGCCTATTGGATTAAATACTTCGTGTCACTCTTCTCCCTCGTTCTTGACTCTTCCTCCCTCGTTCTTGCTTCCTATATTTGCTTACTCTCAACAAACTCTGTTTCTCCGCGTTAACCGCGCTCTTTGCCTCGCCAGTGTGTGAACCGGCAAATTTCGAATTCGATGCGAAAATGCTAGTCATGGATTGAAGCATTTGCTCGAAGCCGACTGTGTGCATTCGGATATGCAAACTTAGGCGGTTGTTGAAGAAAGGTCAGGTGGAGAGAGGTTAATATCAACCACATTCTCAATCCTATAGAAGGCGGTTTCTTACCTGATCTTATTGTCTTTGCACGCAGACTACCGCTGGGCGATTCCAAGATGAAACGAACAAAAACTTAAAAATATCACAATCAAAGAGAAACTTGCCAACTTTGTATGCTTAACAGTCATAATGCAAAAGCTTGGCATCTAAATCCTCACGGTTGCGGGGAAGCAAGTCTAATATTGGCGATTTTCACTCACCCTTCTAGTAAGCACCCGGGGCTCCTCTCAGATGGAGAACAAATGTCTGTCGACAAATGTATAAAATCCATCTGGGAAAATTCATTGACTAGGAGTACTCCTAGGTGTCCTTGAAGCCATTCATGCTATCGCTTGCATTTCGTAGGCTTCTGTCGTTCTCACTTTTCCTCCCCTCCCTGCTGGTTGCTGCAGCACAACAGGGAGAGTGGACCTTTGTTCAGAATGGTACAACAGGAATCACTGCGCTCGAAGTGATACTAGTCTCTCCGACTCTTATCTTGATGATGGACAGAGTCACCGGCGATCCTCTCCAGATCGACGGACATCAGGCGTGGGTTGAACTTTGGGATCTCGAAACGAACACTGGGTTCCCTCTCAACGCTGTTACTGACACATTCTGTGCCTCTGGTGCGATTTTAAGCAATGGGACAATGGTATGTTGCTTGTTTCGATCTTTGGATGATTCTGACGCCGAAATTTAGGTTAGTCTCGGTGGTCAGTCTCCAGAAATCCCGGTGGGCGAATATACAGCCCCAGACGGCGACGGTAGAATGGGTATCAGAATATTCGAGCCTTGCGCTAGTCCATCAGGAGATAACTGCACACTTTTCGAAGACCCCGCCACTCTACATCTGGCGGTCAAGCGATGGTATCCATCTTCGCTCCGCATTTTTGATGGTTCATTGGTAAGCTCTTTTCTTCGACTACTTGTACGGGGGCTGATTGGAAATGCTCAGATGATCATTGGAGGAATGAATGACTCAACACCGTTCTACAATACCGGACCAGAAAACTCGTTCGAGTTCTTCCCACCGAAAGACAACGGACAGGTAAGATTCTCACCGTTCTTGGAGAGAACGCTTCCCGTGAATCTTTTCCCTCGGTAAGCTTCCTTACGACCCAGTCGTATCTGCCGCTAATAAGGTTTTGCAGCGGATTTGCCTTGCCAGATGGAAAAGTTTTTATAATTGCAAACAACCAAACGATTCTTTATGATGTCGAAGCGCAAACCGAGACTGTTATGCCCATGATACCAAATGGTGTTCGTGTCACCAAGTGAGATCCTCCGTGTTCACCCGCCCAAATTGAAGCTAATTCACCATAGCCCTATGGATGGTACAGCCACTCTCCTTCCTCTCTCCCCTCCAGATTACGTTCCTGAGATTCTGGTTTGCGGAGGAAGCAACTCCACTGACACGGTCCCGTCAATCGATCTTTCCTCGCAAGACCCGGCTTCTGACCAATGTAGTCGAATCACCTTGACTTCTGAAGGTATCGAAAAAGGGTGGATCGTCGAGAGAATGCCCGAGGGGCGTATGATGCCTGAGATGATCTTAATGCCCAATGGAAGGTGCTTATTATCAACGGCGCTCAGACAGGTTATGCTGCTCTTGACGCAGTTGGCGATACTATTGGTAATTCGAATGCTGACCACCCAGTGTGAGTCCCTGTAATCTTCAAATGCCCAGAGGTTAACCATTTACAGCTTCACCCCGGTGTTGTATGACCCGAATGCCGCTCTTGGCGAACGGTTTAGCAGAGAAGGTCTTCCAACAACGGATATTGCTCGATTGTACCACTCTGGTATCACACTAACACCCAGCGGGTGCGTTCTTCTCGAGCATCGTAAAATTGATATTATTTACTTTTTTAACATCTTAGGAGCGTCTTCCTCGCCGGCTCTAACCCGAACCCCACTGTAGTTGAGAATGCCACATTCAACACGTTAGTTCCTACTCGACATGAATAACAGTTTTTGACTAACCCCTCATGTGCAGTGAATTCCGAGTGCAATTCCTGAACCCACCGTTCACCACGCGCTCTCGTCCGACCCTCAGCGGTTTCCCAGAGCAGGTCGCGTTCAACAAAAACGTTACTGTCGACATAGACATTCCCGGAGACCTTGATACCAGTAACTTGCAAGGTATTCCATATCATGTTTGACCCGTTTTACGATACTTATCAACACGTCCTAGTCGCTCTCATCGACATGGGATTCTCTTCTCATGCATTCCATTCGAGCTCCCGACTTGTCTTCTTGGATGCCAAGCTTTCAGCAAACAAAAAATCGCTGACTTTCACCACTCCCCCGAACAACCGTGTTTACCCTCCGGCTCCAGGTGAGTATTGATTGAACGAATTACTTGATTAGTTTCTGATGCTACTCTGGGATAGGCTACGTATTCGTGACTATTGACGACGTTACCAGCACGGGAACGCGTATGATGATTGGAAACGGATTGTCTCCTCCGGTTGCAGACCAGGGAGTTCCACTCTAATCGAGGAGTCGACTATTGCTGAAGTGTTTCGACAAATTGACACAAGAAACTCGCTAACTCTGATTGATACCAAGTAAAAAAAACTACTGTATAAAAATTATTTGGTCTTCAAACGTAACAGGTCCTAATTAACAGTGCGAGATAAGATGAAAGTCGTACAAAGTTCTTCTGCTAGTACCCGTGATAGCACCCAATGCAAAGGCTCAGCCGCAATTCTACATTACGGTAGGAGAGCCTATGCTAAACGGACAAGGATCTCTTCAAAGATGCCCTTAAACTCCTAAGACGTCGCTTGAGAGTGGTGTGCCTTCGTAGGTCCGTGTTCTCAAGGCTCCCATAACCTCTTAGCCGGTGCCTGGGCTTTGAGGGAAAACTAAAACCTTGAGCACGGCGCTGACCCCGTACTTACCGCTTAGGCACGAACATTGGCCACATTCATAAAGCTATAGACTAGCCTTGACGATGTCAAGTTTTGAGGATGTTCTCAGTGGTCAGTTTGTCGGTGTATAGTGACACGATCAAAGAACGCGCCAGCAACGCCGTTATTACCCCATCTGTTCGAAACTGTACCAAGAAATTCACGGGCCCTTGAAGCTTCAGCTTGTTGTTCCTTGTAAATCTTCAAGATCGACGCCGTAATTACCGTCGGGACTTTACCAGCTTCGCTCCGTGAATGATGTGAACATGGAAGTACAGGCCGCCTAGGAGGGTACAACGGTTAGTATATGATAATTTGCCAACGGGGTGGGTCCATCTACTTTGAATCTCAGCATCGATATCGATGTGGAGTTTCAGAAGAGCGGAGGGCTGACATCGTGCCCCACTGAAAGTATGAACGTCCAACCCAGCTTCGCGGCTCTCCAAAGTACGTCAAAACGTGCATCACCCTATGTTGAGTACCTCGTGGGCTTACGAGAGGGATTTTTCGACTCATAGAGATCCCTGCAGAAACATCCTGTGGCGAAAAGGAACCATACTATCCTGGGAAAGGACATACAGCTTGCTGGAGGCGTATGGGGGGGCTTTTCGAACTGTCAAAGAAACGCCTGATGTATTTTGAAGCCCGCGAATGACAACTTCCGGGCGGCACATGTTGAGGGTGGCTTACTGAGCGGGTTCAGTGTAGCGTTTCGCCTTTGGTGTGCAAACTGGCTGATTCAAGGCTCCCTTGTGTCCATGTCAAGCGCTAGACGTGTTGTAGTACATATGCATGTTACGGAGTAAAATTGAGCACTGATGCATCGATCGACGGCTTGAGCAATTTCTGTGCCAACTTTGTGTACATTTTGAACGTTGAGCGATCGACAGCTTGCGCAATTTCAGAGTTACACGCCGTCACGGTTCATTCCATCGTTGTTGTTCGCGGAGTGTTTAAGTCGAGGAAGAGTGGGCGTAGCGAGTTTAGGAGGGTCGCGGTGTTACAGAGAATCTTTCAACGTTTCAACCCTTGTCCCCGAGGCCCAGGTAAAAGCTTTCATTCAAAAGCGCACTGCTTTGCGACTTGTTTGCGACGCCGAGATGAATTGATTAGAACCCTAACTTGGGGCTTAGATTAGATAAATCCCGGTCCGCGACGGCTAACCCAGGTAAGTAAATCAAAGAAAACCCAAATCAGCACTGTTGACGCGTTTCAACTTTCTTCTTCCCTCATTCCAGGTAGCTGGTTCTCCGACTTGAAGCGTATTATTATGGAGGCAATAATTGAACGGCTAACTCCGTTGACTCAAAATCTACCCGCTCCTATTCGAGAACTGGGAATATCTCTCATTGACGAGGCAAGTGAAACGTAGCGGCGTTTCTTGGCTTCATTCTTACTAAATTTCTTTGTAGAAATGTTATGAGCGCCTTGTTGAAAAGCTCGACTTTTCCGATGCGGAATGTGTCAAACTTGCTCTGAGCAAAGGTCTCGG
This sequence comes from Rhodocollybia butyracea, assembly GCA_015501585.1. Classification (NCBI taxonomy): domain Eukaryota; kingdom Fungi; phylum Basidiomycota; class Agaricomycetes; order Agaricales; family Omphalotaceae; genus Rhodocollybia; species Rhodocollybia butyracea. The sequence continues at coordinate 98,988 of JADNRY010000164.1, read as the reverse complement.
CCTCGCAATTGTCGTCGGAGGATCAATAGTAAAAGTTCCTCAGATAATCCTCAGTGAGTCTTTTTGTGCGATCTACTTTTTTTGCTTTGGCTTCAACGGTCTGTACAGTTATTCGCACACAAGATTCCATTGGGCTTTCACTTACTTCCTACATCTTGGAGACGCTCTCGTACCTCGTCACTCTTTTCTACTCCCATCGAAGCGCCTTTCCATATTCGACATACGGTGAAAACTTTTTCCTCAGCATCCAGAACATCATCGTATCCTTCTTGACCATTTTGTATGGTTTTTCACCCAACGAGTCGCGTAAAACCGGAGATACCGGTTTGTTGATTGGATTCTATATCGCTAGCATATCCGCCTTGAACTCTATGTCTCTCGAGAATCTGGCATATTTACAACTTGCCACGCTTCCGCTCTCGTTGTTTTCCAAGGTGCCTCAAATCACCGCGAACTATAAAGCCAAATCGACAGGCCAGCTTTCCACGTTTGCCGTACTCTCACAGATTGTGGGCTGTGTCGCTAGGCTCTTCACCACCTCCACCGAAGTTGGCGATCCAGTCGTACAGGCTGGCTTCGTTTTGGCGCTCCTTCTTAATATTGTCCTTGGGATCCAGATGGCCATGTACTGGGGTAACGCACCTCCAGCGGCCCAGAAAAAGGCTCAGGCGGAGAAGCCAAAGGTCTACACCCCTGAATTACAGGTGATAGACGAGACTCTCTCCCAAGACTACTTTTTGACCAATGGCGCTACGAATGGCGCTACGAATGGCGCTACGACTGCTGGATCGGATAACAAACGCAATCGCAAGTCGACACCGAACCGCCGTGTCGACCATTCCGAAGGCTCGAGCAGGAAATGGGAGAGAAAGGTTGATTAGAGAGCGATTAGAGATCGATAAATTATTGCGTGATGTATATTGTTAGCTGCGATAATCTGACTTGTTTTGCTATTCCACTCAGTGGTACCTTTTGCGCTCTTAGCCTATTTTGGGTTCGCTGTCAGATATGACTGGACCCACCAACACTCATCCAGCAACAAGCATCCATTCATACCTTCTTTACCGTTCATTTCATTTCACCACAAGGTCTCTATCGGATCGACGCCAACGTGGCATGAATCTCCTGATTTGTATCGATTGGACCAGCCACAAGACGCAAGTTAAGTACAGCTCCTTAATTTCGAACCGGGGCGCCACAGCGTGGGCACTCGGGTTTAACGGTTTTGTACGTATTGGGCAGTATATATTGTATTTTAAGCAAATCCGTTCCTTTCAAGTTCTTGTCAATGAGGTTCTTTTGAGTTCTCTTGTCGGCTATTTTTCAAGCCCCGTTCGAGATTTGATGCGGAGCGCTGCCGCGTTACCGCTCATACCTACCTACACGCCTGTACTGAATAATTCAAGTCACGGATCGCTCCGTTAGTATGCTACCAGCCTAATTTCATCCGACTTTAAGCTGCGAAGCGCTGTACATAACATAACAGAGAGACTAGACGGACCTTGAAAACATTTCACGTCATTTTAGGTATTATGCAGCCTATATAACGCGGTATAGTTCGAAGAGGTACAGTACCTCCCTTCTACCTGATTTTCCGTAGTTTGCCATGGATATCGATAAACAGCAGTTCGAAGACGAGAATATTCATATCCCTCCTATATTAACAAAGCAAGCCTCCATTATCGAGCTCAAACGCCATGATTCAGGAAAGTCTTTCCTTGCTCCAAGTCGCGTCCTAGCTCATCGTTAACACAGGCTCCGACTCGGAAAAAAATTCTTCCCGCCAGAGTAATACTACTACAAGAGTAGGATCCAAATCATGGGAGAACAACGCCCACCCGCAATGGTGGCGAGACCCAGGGCTTCGAATGAACGTATTTTGGATTTCCGTATTGTATTTTGGATTGTAAGTCCCATTTCACCAAATGCGGATTCGTCCTGACGTTTAAATCCCGCTTTGGTATCGATTAGCTTTACCTGGGGATATAGTACTTCCTTGCTCAATTGTCTCCAGCCCCTTCCCCAGTTCAATGCATACTTCAATAATCCATCAGGCGGGCGGTTGGGCCTGATATACGCTAGTCAGTCATTGCCGACAGTGGTGTCAGTTTTTTTTTGAGAGTCAAAGAAATTGAATATGTATCTGAATAATCCGTTTCCCAGCCTGGCCCCAGCTATCCCATGGTCGAACGATTATCTTGGCAGGAAGCGGACAATTTCCATTGGAAGCCTGATAGTTGTGAGTCCATCTACATCCATTACATAGGTAGCCCATTGCACCGGATTCATACAACCTTTTTTCCCCTAGCTATCAGGAACCATCCTCGGCACGCTTTCGCGGACCACAGCGATGCTCATCGCTAGTCGCGTTATTGTCGGCCTTGCACTCCCTTTTATGTCCGTAGCGTGTGTCTGTCTCGTCAACGAGATCGCACATCCCCGACTTCGCGGGTAAGCAAGCGCCGTATTCCCCGGAACCCAAAATTGACTTGGTACCTTCTAGAATATGCGCCACCATCAATAGCTCGATGTATTTTGGTGGTGTTCTGGTCGTTTCTTGGGTTGCCTTTGGCACTCTGCATTGGTCTGATTCGAATATCTCAAAGAATTCGCCATACGCGGGGGAGCAGTGGGCGTGGCGACTTCCTATTCTATTACAGGGACTCGGACCCATAATTTTGTTATGCTTTACTTCTTCCTCGCTGCTTCCTGGGGCATCCTTGTACAAAGGGTCCCGTTTTTCTTTTTTGGCGGTTCCGGAATCACCGCGGTGGCTGGTCGCACGGGGGTATATCTCTGAAGCGCATTCTGTACTAGCTCAAGCACACGCTAACGGAGATTTGAATGATCCGTTGGTGCTGGGTGAGTTGGGCGAAATTCAGGACTGCCTGGTAAAAGAACGTGCAGAATCTAGTGGAATGGGTATGTGGGAGGGATGGAAAGATTTGTGGAGGACAAAGGGCCTTAGAAGGCGAATGCTCGTTGTCACCATTATTGCAGCAGGATCGCAGTTGAAAGGAAGTGAGTAAATCATTATCTGCCTCGAATCTCCTTGTGACTGATATTGCTCGTGGGTTTTAGCTTCAGCTATCGCGACTTATATCACCCCCGTCCTCGAACTCGTGGGATTCAAAGATCCGATTAAAATAGGTACTGTACTTTAAATTCTTTTTGAGTGAGAATTTCTCAACCTAACTAATCCTACATAGTCGTCATCAACGGATGTCTGACTACATGCGACTTCATTTCTGCAATCGCCGGTGCTCTTTGTGTCAATTCTATTGGCCGAAGACCCCTTTGGATTATTTCTACGGCTGGGTTACTTGTTGGCTTTGCAGCGATGGCAGGGCTCTCGGTCAGTGCTCCATATACTACCCAGTCTCCTCCAGAACTTGATAGTTTTCGTGTTTTTAGGCGGTTTTTTCCCATAATTCATCCCTCGCAGCTGCTTATGCCTTTGTGGTCGTGCTATTCATTTTGCGTGTTTTTAACGGAATAGGTTGGTCGCCTTTGACGCACAATTATCCAGCGGAGATATTGCCATACTCTATTCGAGCCAGAGCGCTTTCATATTTCACCTTCCTTGAGACGTCGATATTAGCATTCAACTTGTGGCTTCATCCGGTTGCTTTCCAGAGCATCGGGGTATGTGTTTTTCTCACTGGTACTATGATTTCTTCTAAATACCGAGGCTATTACAGTGGAAGTACCTCATCGTTTTTGTTTGTATGCTTTCAGCACTGTTGGTTGCGATGTGGTTATTATTTATCGAGACAAGGTAATGCGATTCTTCCAGTGTTTCCAGAGAGACCAATTAACGGATATCACAGAGGGCGTACGATTGAGCAAGTTAGTGTGTTGTTCGACTACTCGCCAAGTGAGCGAAGAAGAATGCAGTCAATATCGGTTGAAGATGCCAGGAGCAGCACAGCTGGATCGAACTAAATCATACTACGTTTATTTACGATGTGTAATATGTATTATATTTGCTATGAAAATACCCAAAGCAGCTGTTACAACCCGGTCGAACCAGAGACACTTGGAGAAATTGGAGTTCGGCCTGAAGGCTATGCATGTGACGTAGCCCCGAGACTTGTACCGCCACTTCACCGCTCTTCACACCTTTCTGAGAGGATTAAAGCCTTGATCAAACTTGATTCTCTACCATCATGTCCTACTATCCTCATTCCAATTCACAATACGTTCCACCGCCCCCTAATGGGTATAATGAAGGTTATCCTGTGCCTCAACCTGGATTTGTTAGTTCTTATCCTAGGCTATAGATTACGAACATATTAATATTTCTTTCAGACGTCTACTACTCCTGGACCTCCCCCACCTCCGCTGAATTCATATCCTGGCGCGCCTCCACCTCCGTTGCACTCATATCCTGGCGCACCCTCGCCAGGGAATCCATATCTTCCACCTCCGGGACCTCAGCCCCCTATTCATAGCGGATATGTAAGTAACAGTGGCTCGCTCATCTTATACTACTCACTCGAGCAGGCACCCTCATACCTTCCTCCGCAATCGTATGGAGGCATGCTCCCACCTCCATCCTTTCCAGCATATTCAGGAAACCCTCCGTCTACCACAAACCAATATATGCCTTATCAGCAACAAACTGCAACCGTATACTATCTAAATACTCCTGTTCCAGCTCCGACGGGATATGGTATTCCTCCACAGGGAGACATCGCTCCGGGATATGACCCTACCCTCGATATCGACAAGATTCGCAAAGCTACGAAGGGAATCGGAACGGACGAAGCCGCGCGTATGTTTCTCCGACGGATTCTCTACTGCTTCCTGACAATTGTAACTAACTGTGCCAAAGTGACAGCGGTCCTCGGTCACCTTGGCTCACTTCCTATGGCTGCGTTATCTGCAGCCTTCAAAGCAAGGACCGGAAAAACACTTGAAGATGTTTTGAGGAGTGAGTGTAGCGGCTATTTCGGGTAAGCTCCTATGTTAGCCTAGTCAGGGTACGGCCGGGACATATAAAAATACCTATTTTCAGAGAAACTCTCCATGCTCTTGTCCTAGGCCCACTTTGGTATGACGTCGAGCTTGTTCGAAGTGCGATCAAAGGCGCAGGGTGAGCTTTTGTTTTATTCTTGATGGGCCCAACTAAATTTGATTAGGACCGACGAATTACTTCTGACCGAGGTTATCGTGGACCGCACTCCCGCGGACCGACAACAACTTTTCATAGCCTACCGAATGCGCTATGGACGGGACCTCCAAGCTGATATACGAGATGATCTTAGTGCAAAGACTGAACGGAGTTAGTACAAATTTCATTGTTATCGTGATAACGGATTGATCTGATCGAAAATTTGCCAGTGTTCACTATGATACTATCGGCAAATCCACCACCTGAAAACGCACCTGTGGATCCTCATCAGGTAGAGAATGATGTGAAAGCACTGTACAAAGCAGGCCAAGGAAAAATCGGGACGGACGAGGTCAGTTGTAGCTTTCTCCATCTGGATAGATTAGTACTTACCGTTTGTAATCCCTAGATCGCCTTTTGCGACATTATCATAAACAGATCCAGAACTTACCTAGGCGTATTGCAAGTCTATCCCCTCGGTTTTTGTTTCTGAGTTTACTAACGTTATGCATATAGATCTGATGCGTACGGAAGGAGATATAAATCTTTGACCAAAGTCATCAAGTCTGAATTGTGAGTCTCTCGATCCTAATACTCATCGATTTTATTAACGGAGCTTAGCTCCGGCCACATGCGACAAGCTCTGTTGTTCATCGTTAATGGAGCCAAAATGAAACACGCTATTGAGGGGCCAGGCGTGTGGCGCGACGCTAAGATGCTTGAAAGATCAATGAAGGGCCTAGGAACTAAGGACAAGCAGCTCGTGAGGAGGTTAGTTGGTCATATGGTTGCTTACTTCATCTGACTCTCTGTCCTTTTACAGGATCGTTCGTTACCACTGGGACAAATCTCGCTTCGAGGCGATCAAAACAGCTTTCCACAAGAAGTACAAGAAATCTCTTGAGGGAAGGGTTGCTGGGGAAACTAGTGGCGATTACAAGAAACTTTTAGTGGCGATTGTAAGGGGGAATTGAGTTGTGATGTTAATCAGTCACTAGTATACTACTCACTATAATCACAATTAATCAGTTATTCCACACTTAATTCAAGTTTCATCAAGCATAACCGAGAGAGAAGAAACCGGCAAGAAGCAATATCAAGATCGAGGGGGACTCGGAGAGGAGTGGGAAGAGTGGTGGGGGAGGCGAGGAAGGATATTAGGTGTTGTAATTTGTTCTTACCCTTGAAGAACGAGACCTTTTCAAGAATATACAGACATGGGTTTACAGAGTTATGAACTTCGAATGTTGAACATTGACATACGGCACTGAATGAGAAACCAGATTGTGCATTATTAAAAGCGGAAAATGCAGTGGCCATGGTAAAGCACGAGAGACTGGAAATAAAATAGGTAGAAGATAACTGAGCATGTTAGCATGGGTGGCATTCTTTACGGGACTGTTAACACTAGCAAGCCGCTGTAGGAGATGGATTCATCTGCTCCTTCTAAATATCTTGTGTTGTCCGTGAAGCTCAAAGTTCGGTTGTGATAGTCGACGAAGTAGGTACTGGTCCGTCGAGAGGTTATCTTTGTGTATGTTCTAGTCGCAAGTGTGTACGAGCGAAATAGTACTTTTGAACGTGGTATGAATTTTTGGTACAGATTCGGGTGCGATGGACTACGAGCAACAAAAAAGACCCAGCATCCAAGGAGAGAGACAACCATGGCAGTAGAACTAGCTAACCATAATTGATAAACCGGAAGGACTTAATAAGGTTCACGAGTCACGTTGAACTATGGACAACGTTAGTATTGAGAAAAATCGAGTGAAATGTAAAGGCAATCCGCTGAGAGTCGGCTCTACTGAGTTTCCAAATTTCCAAAGCAGCAGGTCGAAAAAATTAAAGGATTGGGTCGGAACAGCCAGCGGAAGGAGAAGATTTGGATTGTATCCAAGACCACAGTACTTTTTGTACTCGGGCCTGCTTGACAATTGTTGAAGAAGATGTCGGTAATCTTCAGCAGTAAGACGTGAGAAGGGGCGAAGTCTTGCTATCTTGTTGGAGGTATGGAATTTACGACAAGCTCGTCGTATGGTGATTAGCCGAAACGGATAGCATACCCTCTCAGGTGATTAGAAAAGTCTCCTTCTCGGCCCCTCGGTAGAAACAAGACTAGAGGCCTCGACCGGTGGCTCATGACCTAGGCTATTAGTAGTTAGAAGGAATACAAAAGCAGGGGCGAACACACCGCTTTCCCCTTCCCAAAAGCATTCTCGCAATATTTGACAGGGCCGTTTCGTGAAAGACAAGCACAATCGAGGTAGGCCTTGGGGCGTTCAGAGAGTATGTACCAGGAAGCAAACTCGACCATGACGGATGGGTTAGTGAAAAGATATATTTCTTGAACAGTGCATGAGCGCTACCGGTCGCCAGGTCATGGATGATGCGTTTTAACTTGGTAAGCTTTATGCATTGTTGAGTTAAGGCTTGGGAGCATCTAAACTCTACCCTCCGTCAGCTACGAGGCCATTAAGCTTGAGTTTCGAGAACTAGTATCTTTTGATTCTCTACATTCAGCCTGAGGTTTTTCCAATCTTCCTCGAACTTGAAGAAGACATGTTTGACGGTACTAAGGAGCAATGGGACCCCCATAAGTATCTTTGTTTAAGATGTAAGATGTAGGTACGTGGACATCTTTAGAATAATCGAGTGTCCAAAGTGGTCATTCCAGGCTGCCCTGCCGAGTATTTATTCCGGTGTTTTGAAAATTTAAATGCGATGCCTGAGGAACGGGATGTCGCAAGCGAGAGAGGGTCGAGGGGTTGAGTGGCTTGATCATCTAGTTTTCTGATTTTTGAGTGCTGATGAGTACACGAAAAAAAAGAATCAGAAACAATAAGACAGAATGAAGCTTGATGAGGGAATGAGCCTGCGATCACATGATGTGAATACCAGCCATTCAATTTAATTTTATATGTGAACGAGTATTCTCTTCACTAAAGACAGCTAGCTAGGCTACAATTTAATTGAATTTGTATGAAGAGCGAGTACTGTACACATTTGGCAACAAGCGAAGATTTAGCCTCTCTACAATGCTATAATCTGTACCTTAAAAAACAATTGAAATACCAACGAAAGACCTCAGCAACCACTTCAAAAATTTATTCTTAGTTTCTAGATTTTGAGATCTTGTGAATGGCAGAGACGGATCTGAGACAACGTCAGCAAGAGAGCGAGAAACACTACGGGAGAAGAACGACTGACCAATATCTAAAGGCTTGAAGAGATCCGATGTGATCGAACTTCGTGACGTTACACTGTGGAAATGTATGAATACGAAGAAAAGACGAGGTTAGCGTCGTGACTCGGAATCCGGTTTGCTGAGGTGCCAAAGCTGTTCTATTCGGGTAAGCGAAGAACCTAACTAGGTACTGAACGACTACACTAATAGAATTGCCTGGACGGTAGCACGATATTGGAGAGAGCAGTTTCAAATCGAGCTCGCCATACTTTTGGTGCGTGGGTCCTTGCTGTCAACGACAAAGAACAGCTTCAAAACAGTTCGAGGTGACTAAATCGTTGTAGTATTTAATAACTTGGGTAGTGGCGTGGCCAAGTAAAGACATCACAGCGGCTTTTCTTCTCTTCCGTTTCTGTTCTGAAGCTATAGAGTATACCAACTTCAGAAAATCAGAAACCTTAGGTGAGTTAGACTCGAGGGTACGATCTAGGGTACGATCTCAGTGAATGCTGTGACGATGGAAAACTCCCGCGGCCAGCCATGATTATGTGGTTGATCTTCCGTAACATCAGGAGTTAGTCTTCAGTGCAAACGCGGGCGAAGAGGGTGTCGTCTTGATTCTTAACTTGGTCGTGTTAGATGAAGTGTTTCAACTGGGACCTCAGTCAGAATCAGGCGTTATATAAAGAAATGAGATATAGCTTACTAGATTGATAAACATGTCCCCCCGTCTGAGGGCGGATGTGGCTGTTGTCAGAACATGTAACACAAGCATCCAAAGAGTCGGCTCATTTCTTTTCCAAGCCTAGCCTCCACCAGTCCCCCTCAAAGCTACTGTATACAGCGCGTTCAACAGTAACGTCTTGCATCCCAAAATGCACTTCCTGAGTAGATCAATGTAGCCATACCGTCTTGGATGTCGATAGAGTATTCAAAGTCGGATTGCATCAGTAAATGGAAGTGACTAGAAGCTTATGTTCGAGCGGGCAAAGATGATATCTCCTTGCGTGACCATATCCAACTCGCAACTGGGTTGTGCGCGCAGTGTGTGCGATGAAGCGTTTCAACTGGGACTTGAATCGGAATTGTCGGACGTTGAAGCTATAGCTCACTAGAATGATCAATCTCGGAGATTGATGATTGATAATCCCCATTCCCTAGTAGACTTGTGACGGTCGTCTGAGGGAAAGGAAAAGAGCCAGCTCTTTTCTCAGGTAGGCCTAATATCCCTAGCCTTCAAAGTTAGCGTATAACAAGAACGAGGACAACCCCTCCATACATTGTAAGTCATCGTTCTCCCAAGTGTATTTGGCACCAGGTGGTTTCGTAGTGGTTCATCTAGTTTCCATGTCACTCGCCTATCACTGAGTTTGTTTGGGCCTTGAGCCTCTCGATTTGAGGTGGTTGCGGTGACAATGGGGTTAAGTTCCTCCGTCGAGTTTTCAAACCAGACATCGACGCATGCTGGATGCTCCACCGCAGAGTCTCGCAGAAAGTCTAGTGGCAGTCAGAAGATGCTCTTGGAACAAGATGAACAGGACAATTAGTAGAGGCTGATACTGTAAAATGGAAAAGCAATTTGAAATCTAACACAAGCACTGAAAGGATGTACACGTGCTGCAGATCCGAGCGCCTAATTCGTTTCGCTCGTCTTTCCGACTCTTCACTTATCAATGAGGCCTGATAATTTTATAGTGTATAACAGAAGTTCAAGGGTTTTGATACCTGAAGTTGAACTATCTCCACAGGCACATGGACTCTGGTTGATTCGACAAGTGTCTACTCAGCGCCATACGTCTTATACGTTTCAGGACATTCCGCTGTCCGCAGCTTGATATGACTGTTCCTTTTGGCTACTTAGTCCCTTCGTTGCATGATGAATTGTCGCAACTCTAGTCAGTTCGGCATGAACCACGACCGTGATCAGCTGCGGACAGGTTCCTTTTACCCAAAGTATGCGCCGTAAGTGAGTAAGTACCCTTTACTCTATTATCACTCTACGCGACTGACTGCCGTGAACATGCGTGACTTGGAATTCTCCCATTCTAGTTGGATTTTATATAAGTTGCTGCGGGCTGCGAGATAGCCAAGCCTTCGATTCCCTTTAATCATCCGTTCGCTTGAGGTAATGATAAAATGCGCAGGCGTCAAAAACTGCCTTCTCGAGTATCTGGCTCCGCTTCTGAACCATGTCATCGAATTTTGAACCATCGCCTCCATGGCACCGGCGATTCCCTGCCTCGCTTTCGCAAAGCGCTCCTTCGCTATCATCCACATCTCGAAATCTTATCATTCCCGACTCCACCCATGTTTCCCCTTTTTGCTACCCCGCTATATCCCCTCCTCCTTCAAAATCCACTGTAAGCCTCGGACAGAGTGTCTCAGAGTGCTCTTCGAGTTTTCAGTCCTTGAAGATGGAAATGGGATGGAGTTTTAGGACGCAGCTGGAACAAATAGAACTGGGACGGTTACGGGCGTCTGATGATCAGGATGTCGACTTGACCTTGTATGAATCTCCGGAAGAGGACCTCGATGAACATCCTATCCCTTTTGTTCCGATACGTTCCAAATCGGTTTCCTCGTCCTTCTCGTCCGCCGCCTCTTGTAGCGCCACCCACCGGCCAGGTTTTTCATCGTCGAGAAAGTCGCTACCGAATCCCTCTGGATATGCCAATCCTGGGATTATACAACAGCCTTGCCGATCGAAACATTCTCGGTCGAAAAGGTCTCGTGTGCAGCCTGGTTCAACTCGTACAAGAGACGGAAGTGGTAGCCCTTATATACATGCCAGAGCCACTCATAACTCCCAACACCACAGAACGACAACGTACAGCTCAGACTCCTCATCACCTCCGAGTCCAACCACTTCGAGCCGGACATCATCATCCTCTAAATATTCATTTGCTAACATCTTGAATCCGAAGCCAACCAGTGCAAAGCCCGCATCTGCATCCACTCCAGGTTGAATTGAACCCTCCTCCTGTATCGTCTATCCATTGTTTGATCGCTGGGTTCTTGTCCGCTATACATATGTGACGTACCAAGTTCCCTTATTTTCCTTTGTGTGGTTGTGGTTATGGATTACTCGGCCCAATCGGCACGAAGCCGAAAGTGGTCCCATAGAGGAAACAACCATGTACTTTATTGTTTCGAGATGACAATTGCTAAAACCCGCTTTGACCCTCGTCACATGCCACTTGATATAAATGGGGGGGCTGATACCCCTTCACCTCTTTCATTCACCTTTCGCCCATCATTGTTGCACCACATTGCCTCTACCTGCGCTGGACGCCGCTACCTGATCGCCTACCACTTTGCTTAACACTTCGTGTGATGATAGCTCTGTCTTATACTTGCTTTCAAATCATTTACCGCGCCACTGTTTCTCCAATCAATCCAGTACGTTGCATTATCGGTCAACTCGGCGCTGCTATTGCTTCTACCTGCTAACAGATACATTACTTTTAGTCTCGCAACATGCCTGCCAAGAGAGGAAGGAGAAAGCTTGAAACAAGTGTTACCAGAGTCACCAAAATGGGTCGTATTCGCGCCCTAGAGTCTTCTTGGGGTACCACTGTCTACAGTAGCAACGGTAGCATTAACCCCGCTACGCACTATGTCTCTTATTCTTGTGACGGGAAGCGTTCTGTCGTTCCTTTCGTGTCCTCATCGTTGAAACGCCCTCTGCTATTCTCTCCTGACCTTCCAAACCAAACACTGCGCCACAAGCGGATCTGTAAATCTCAAGTGAGTGTTGACCGCACTATACTCTAAGCCTTCGTAGATGCTTACTGTGCGTCCAGTGTGCTTCGATCCCATACCCCAGACTGATGACCTCCACTTCGGCTCAAAGTCTAAACACTTTGGACCAAACACCATCCTCCAAACCTTCAATCGATGGTATCTTGAATCAAGCGCAGCGGCCAAGCAGCAAAAATTCCGCGTCCCACGTCTGCTCCAGGTCAGAGACAATTTATATGGCGAGAGAGTTTTCGTCCAACTTACTGTTCTTGTTGATTAAACAGGGGATAGTAATCTTGGGCACTCCTAGTACCATCCTTGCATATAGAAGCAAAAATGCTGGATGTTTATTGTAAAGTCTACGTATATACCAGCCCAGCGCTGGGAATGCCTGGCTCCACTATCTGTTGCCTTCGAGAAGCGCATGTACAAGCTGTGACCAGTTGTCGTGGTACGCATAACTATGACCAACACACGTTACTTCCTTCAAAGCGCGGGTTGGTGGACAACCCAGCTCCTAAAGGAGAAAAGAAGCGAGTATCACTGTCTACGAAACAAAAATAGCTGTAGGAGCTTCCCTCGACATAACACTACGTCATTCGATTGAATTGTAAATAGGAGAATTTCGCTTAGATTATTGGTCTACGAGTTGATAGTTTGCATAATTGAGCCGCTGTGTTGATCTTTGTTTCGATAGAACGTATGAGGTGCGCAAATTTTGCTCCCTGCAGACATTGTTCTTGTTGTAGTTCAGGAAGCATGTACCAAGTGTAGTTTTCTCGCACCGGCATTGTAGAAATGCTTCGCAGGATAGACCAACCTCTCATTTACCCTACGCTTTCAGGGAGACACTGAGGAATCAACGTTCCGAATTCCAAATCTGCCTCCTGCTCAGTAGTCTGAAATTACGCTTCTTCGATGTTCGCAGAGACGTGGGAAGGCACGTTCACCAGGTTCCTAAGAAGAAGGATAAGGAGCTTTTGGTCTGGAAACGAGCGTACGCATAACGGCTCGGTCAAGCATAAGCATATTTTCCAATATTTTCAGACTATATCCTGCCTAGTGCACTGGAGTTTGCGAACATCAGGGACTACCTTATCCAGCCGGCGGTTAAGCTTTTAAGCTAGACGCTGGTCTTTTGGGGTTTGTCCATAGCCCTGGAAGAATTCGAAAACATATCCTTGTTCAAAATGCGGAAGTTTGGACCTCAGCGCTCAGCTTGCGTTGCTCAGAGTGTTATCGCGTAGCGCTGTGAAATCTGTATTGGGTAAACACGAATTTGTATGGTGAACTCACACCGCTAGCCATCTTGCGCAAGCGTCTGTGATGTCCTAAGATAGGTTTGGGAAGAGAACGAACTAAGTGTAATCTGAAGCGGTAATGCATAAAATGTATACCTAAACTACTCCAATTCTCAACGCCTCGGATTCCCGGACAGATCTAAAGGTCCGAACTCCCAAGCCTCACTATGTCTCCTGGAAAACCAGTAACGCGCAGCCAACTTGATAGGCAAGGGAAATGGCGGAAACCTACAAGTACGGCAAAAGTTGAAGGCGGTAAAACAAAAAGGAAGATAAGAGTACGCACCATGGAGTAGCTGTATTCGCACAGACTAAACCCAAAGGAAGTGAAGTATAAAAGTCAATACTTTTCATTGCGATTTTCATCACTTGTGAGTCGATGTTGTCGAGTTCCTTCTCCGTGAAGACGGCTTTTAGGTGACTTGCTTCCAGTGTTGGGATTTCCTGTGAGAATTAGAGTAAGAAAGACTCGGGAGCCCAGCGCAAAGAGAGCGAGACTTGCATGACCTAGATGAAGTATCATAGTATCACTAAAAGAATGAATCCTTTCCACGATTAGCGTCCCATCGTACTGCGCTTCCCCATTCTGTACTGTCTTGAGATACGCCTGCAGCTCGTCTAATTGCGGAACAAACTCCGCATGCTCCTCGTAATTACGAGACAGCGTCCCTACGCCGAGTTTTTCCTCTAATTTGGGAAAATAAAAGGTTTCCTCAATGTGATGATGGTGGTGGATAGTGTCTAACTATCACCGGGTACGACGAATTAGCACTCAGCTCGGAACAGATAAAGGAGTGAGCCAAAGCGAGCGCACCACGGTAAGACAGAATACCATAAACGGCTTGACTTTGTTGGGGGGGACGTTTGGCGCATGTCGTACTATCGCGTTTATACCCGTAATGAAGACGTTGTGTGCTGCTGCCATATGTCTGTAATCCATTAGCACAAGCTTTACAGTCCATCGAAATAAAAAAAACACACATAGCTACGAATTCATACTTGTCAGTTATGGTGCCAGGAGGCATGTCTATTTGGTCGTGCTCAGAACAAAATCGCGGAGTTGGTCATGGGGCAAAAAAACGCACCGAGGAGAGGATATGGGGCAGGCATTGCTGTGATGAGGAGCCTAGTGGGGAAACTAGTTTGGTTTATGTACTGTTTTTTGAGTGTTTCATCGGATATTGGCGGTCATTCCTTTTAAATTTGCTGCCCCGTGTTCGAAACGCTGCAGTGTATCTTATTCTTAGATCTTGTTGATGGCTTTGCCTTGGTATAATAGCAACGCTCGGGGTAACCGGTAAAGTCTTATCAGCTAGAAATCCTACACCAGACGGCTGGGAGTCCAGTTTTTGGTGCCAAGAGCTTGCATGCGATCAGGTCCTGAAGTTTGATCAGCGCCCATCGAAAACTAAGATAGAAAAACCGACTATGCTTGTACAACTTGAAGTTTCACTTAAGCTCTACTTGTCTTTGGTCCAGGGCTTCTCAAGATGTGGCAACTCTTCATTAATATAGGCTCGTGTCCCGATATAGACGACATGGCTCTGGTATGAGACGGGAGTGTGCTGCGAAGCCCTTCGTGACCCCATACACATGCCAAAGTCATCGTGTCCCGATGTATAGACAACATGGCTCTGGTATGAGAGACGGGAGTGGGCGGCAAAGCCCTTCGCGACCTTATACACACGCCAAAGCCATTCATAACTTGCAATACCCCAGATCGACAACATATAGCTGAGACTCCTCATCGCCTTCTTTGTATAGCCTTCAAGCGGAGGCTTGGGGCGACAACTTTTGAACTCCATTTTGAACCTTTGCTCTCGCTGCTATGAGGTCAGAACTGAGAAAGAATTCAAGGTGATAATTGCAGGTAGTAGTAGTACATTTGAAACAGATAGCACGAATGATGAAGCTAGTATGCTACACCGTGTAGAGGCATTCCATTCGGGAAAAGCTCTCTGAAAAGCTCAGGATAATGGCGTTCAGCAACATCAGGGTGACTTCTATAATGGCAGCAAGCACAGAAACGAGATAAATGAGTCCAACAACTTGAAACACCAACGCAGAACTTACTTCGCTCTACTTATCAGGTACACCATCCCGCAACGTCGTGAGCATATTCCGGATAGTTAATGGCTGATACACGCCACTCCTTTCAGCCGCGTACGAGGTGAACACAGTTTAGGCTCACCTTCAGTACTGGGTAAAATACCTCTTCCATCGCGTAATTTTAGAATCTCCGGAGGCACTGACAATAGGTAAGTATATATTTAGGGAAAGATTCAACGCGCATAGTACGTACTTTTCAGAACACTTTCATCGACCTTGACTTCTAAGTCCATTCCGCTGTAGAAGAACGGCACAGAATATCGAGGCGTCTTTGAGTCTAAAGGGGGTGCTAGAACTCGGTGTGAAGTTGCTCGGACGACACCTTGAGTGACGAATTCAAGCGCTATGAGCTACAGTCAGTTTCCGACCAGAATGAGTGAGGGTTTTAAACTGACATCGTCCGAAATTAACCTATAGAGGACGGCACGATTATGAACGACTTCAGAGAATAAGTATAACGATAACTTACCACGAAGGTATCAGACTTTGGAGGTACGTCAATCCATTCGCCGCGAAGGTTCTGAGCTTGCAGCCCATGGTGCTCTTCAGAGGCTTGAAGAAGCTAGACGAAAGGTAAGTTGACAAGTGAGTCAATATCGGCATTGAAGAATAATTCTACAAAGGTAATCATAGCACCATCGTAATGAGCACCAACACCTTGCTGGGAATGTGACTGCACAGGGTACTTCACGATCTTGGTTAGATGCATACGGTTATCGGATTTATAGAACTGATCTAGTGCATCAGGAGGCAGTCCAACTGCCTCTGAAACTAGATGAATGAAATCTGTAGCAAGAGTCAACAGTTGTGTAAGATATGTCTCGTGCAATGTTCTGAATCCTGGAAGCTGCTGGTCGGTAGGGTACTGCAAGTATAGGATGAGTACGAAACAATATGTGAGATCGACTGTGCGTAGCACACCTGAGAAGGACCATAGATATTGCAGTACTCAGGATCTCCTGGCTTGTAGCTCGATATACAAGAAGTACCGAAATCAAACTGTTCTCGGTAATCAACGGCACCCTTAGTAAGCTCCATCCCAAGCTTGGAGTATCCGAGAAAATGAGGCGAGTTGGCCATCCGTATGTTATCCTTTTGTTCCTGTGGTAGCGCGAATAGATCAGGAATTTGAGCCTTGAGCTTCGAGATGATGTCTTTGTCGACAGGCGTGTTCTCGAGGTAAAGAAACCCAACGTTGATGATGACATCGCGAAGCTGCGCTACGAATTTTGACCTGGTTTTCTTCATGAGTAGCTAGGGAGTAATCTAGCGTCGGTATGGACTGAAAGTTGGCATTTGCCATGGCTGTTGAAGTGAAGGAAGCTGTTAGCAAGCGGCTAAACTAACGCTCAGTAGCAAGTTGGCGCTTATCTTGCAATTGATACATCCACCACCGTGACCTCAATACCCTTTCTCCTGGAACGAAGAATCTAGCTTTCTTGTCGCTCATCTAACTGCTATCAAAACGATATGTAAGTCTGCAGGCAGCGTTTTAGCCTCATGCATCATGCATCATGAGTGGGGTTAAGAACTTAACGTCCGCATTTTAACTGGGTTATGGTTCTCCCGCCCACAGTCCAATCTAACTCATTTCATCTGAATGGGGCAGCGTTTTTGCTGTCACCATTGATATAATTACAAGTTTGCACTGATGCATGGATGAACAAACTTATAGTCTGCCCTGGGAGACAATCGATGGTACTTACAGACTTGCTTTTCTCTCGGCGTGTCAGACTATTATGCGCATTCGAACTACTACTAATTCGTCTACTTTGCAGATGAGCAGCAGATACCAGACTATGCAATCCCTCTCACGTATAGGCATAAGGGGGAGTAACATTCCAACGTATGCAGGATCCGTATGAAAGGGTTAAGATGTGCCAGCATGTGAGCTGGCGCGCAGCGAGAGTTGGGAGTACATCTGGATCGACGCCTGCTGCATTGACAAACCCAGCAGGTTCGAGCTCTCGGGGTGCAGCTTCAATTTGGTCATCTGCGAGTGCAATGGTTTACGAAAAATATGGCGAGTTAGCCATTCGTATGTCCTTTTGTTCTTGGGGTAGGTGTGTAATTTAAGCTTTGAGCTTCGAGGTGATGTATCTCTCGACAGGCCTATTCTCGAGGTCAACTTTGATGATGATGTCGCGGAGCTGCGCTACGAATTTGGTTCTGATAGTCGCTTCATCAAGCGTTGGTATGGGGTGAAAGTTAGCGTTTGTCGTGACTGTTGAAGTGAGGTAACTATTAGATGACACGATTTCATTAGTGAGCACCTCGCTATTGGTACATCCAGATTAACCGTAAGCGTAACCTATTTGTCCTGTGCAAACGAAGGTTCTAAGTTTCCTTATCGCTCATCTAGAGATGTTTCGGCTATCAGGATAGGTCTGTAGGCCGCCTTTGAACCTCATGGGTGGGGTTAATAAGGATAAAGAAAAACTTGGAACTAGCATGTGCCATGTGGGCGGCGGATAAGGCTTTGAACACATGGCTGTATGTATTTCTTTTTTCAAGTTTTCTAGTGTTGACGATCTTTGCTTATAACTCCAACTCCATTGTGAATCGTCTGGGTTTGTAGGACAACCAGAAGTCCAAGGCTATGCTGATGAGCTTATGGAGGCTTATGGTCTTATGAAGACCCGAGGCCGAATGGTATTGGATTATTCGCATTGTACCCTCAAAAGCGTGGCCACTTTGCAGCGTACAACTGCGGAACAACGATGGGGATGGGAAACCGGTTTCCCATTTTTATGAATCTCAAGGGAGACCCCTTGTTCAGGAGCTCGATGCGAAAATCATTCCAACGAATGGCCTCGTACCAAAGCCGTAAGTCTCCTTCAATTGTTCTAGTGTATATTATCCCTTACTAACTCTGTTATAAGTGCTTTCCAGCCATTGGCTCCTCGCCTATACGCGGAATACGAGCATGTCAACGGTGTGCTCAGCCAGAAGATACGAATCCGCCCCAACTTTGCGGCGGGAAGTTTCTTCCTCGGTGCTGGATTCAACTTTGGGTCCAACGTCTGGACTTTCAAGCACCAGGACAAGACCAGGTCAACTGGGCGTTTGGTTGGTGTGCCGCCACTACCCTTAGTCGGTTTAACGCGAGATGTAGTGCTCAGCGGCAACGATTCTCCTCTCTCCTGCCGTCATTACTCGTTCCAATACAATTGTTCACCCCGACGATCAACGCAGCTCCTTCACTCGATCCTCAGCTGGCGCAGTTTTCCGCTGGGTCGAGAATGGGTGTCGGACGGAGGTCAATTTTGCTGAAAAAGATCCTGAATGAAGCGATGAGGTTGGGAAAGCTACACCCATTGAACGTCGAATGGCGCTGTTTTCTACGATACATGAGCTATGTGCACTCATTGAATAATTCTAGCACTATTAATATACTACAAATACACTTTCTGTACTTATAATTTGAAAAAAAAGAAGAAAGAAAGAAAAAGACTAACTCACAGAGTTTGTCGTCACGAGAGCCCGACTTCTAGAGGACTCCGGTGCTAGTAGTGTGTCGATGCCACTATCTGCTGGCAGCAGACATTGCGACGCGTCTTGAGTTGAAGCCAGGACTTGTTTTTGGTGGCGGGACAAAGTTCCGAAATTCTCAAGAAATTCTACGAAGCTCTTAAAAAACAAGTAGTAAGAACGCGACACAGAAAGAATAGCTTTGCGCTCCATGAACCCATGCTTTTCATCTCTACTCCTCTGTTTTATGTCTGCGATACATCTAAGTGAGAATGTTGAACTCACGGTCCGGCATTACCGTGGCGCGCTCTTAGGTGTGTGGCTGTGTCAGTCGCCACAAAAACGTTTCTTGTTTTCTTACGACGACTACCAGGCAATGACAAGTCGGTCTGAGGGCCAACCTCTTCCTTCCATCCGAGAGGCTACTCAACGTATACAGTCCACGCATGCTTACTCTACCTCTGCACTTGGCTCACTTCAAAGTGACGCCGTTAGTGCTTATCACGTCTGTCTCGATACTGAACGACAAGCTACAAATCAGGTTCAAGACTCGGAACTGGATGTAATTCGTGCGCGTGTCCTTGGATATCTTATCCTCGAAGCTTCTTCTGTTTCTGCCCTTGCCGAGATCGTCAAAGTAATCCATTCCTGTAACGCATCGTATGATAAATTATGCAAACTGGGGCAATCCTTCATGGATTATTTCATTCGCGCTTGTAAGTTGTTTATGTAAACTGTCTATCTCAAACTAAAGGTCCTGCACATTTAGTCCGCAAGTTCAAAGGTAACACACCTGGTAGCTCCTCCCACCCCAGCCGCACTTCTTTCGATAAGGACAAGGAAAAAGTGAAGACCGAGATTGAACAAGCGCGCGCAAGCTGGACCGCCGCAAAACAAGCCGTGAGTTTCATTGCACTTATCTGAATATTGAACATGGAATATTTACACTTTGTGCTGGTCTTAGGCTTTAAAACGGGACAGCAATCGATGTATGGTGAAGGGTGTCATTGATTTCAATTCCCTGGCACTTTTCGATACAGCGACTCAGCAGCAAGCGGGTGGTGGCTTTACGCAGTGCGCCCATATTGTGCCAGACTCTACATATTTCTCTCTCAGCGATGGCGAAAAGGTCCGTCACTGAAATCCGGTTCTATTGCATTCACGCTTACTTGCACATACATTCTATGCCTTACTAGAAAGACTACGCAGCATCGGTCTTAGCAGTCTTGCAACGATTCGGCTACGACATTAACAAGATAAACGGGTCGAAGGTACACTCGCTCTTTAACATCATGACGTTGGACCACCCGGTACATGAACTTTTTGATCGTTTGAAGTGTTGGTTTGAAGCCACGGTATGCATTTGCAGAAACAGGGGTATAACCTCTCTAATTACTCTGCCTTGTAGGCTATTGAAAACCAGTATCGAGTGGTGTTGGCTCCGCCATACTTGCACACAGTCTGGAGCTTGCCGCAGCAAGTAACGTTCAAGTCCTCTGACCCCGATAATCTTCCTCTCCCTTCTCCTGAACTTCTTGCACTCCATGCAGCCTGTGCCAGGGTTGCACATTTGTCTGGTGCAGCTGAACATGTTGACAAGCTCAACCGAGAGGCCGAAAGCTCAACGGTGTTGGCCACTGATGGTGGATCAAGTGAACTACTTAACTATGCAGTAATGCAGGGGATGCGTTCAATTCATATAGGAGCATAATTATTCATGATCATTATTTTTCTAGAGTTTGTGATAATCTTTTTCTGTGCTTGTACAGATGAGGCCAATGTAATTTTATCTTGTGGTTTCGATATGAACTGAAACAACCATCATTCTTGGAAGGCTCCAAACACCAAATTCTGTTCCCATGTTCAAGCACCTCTGAAAAGACTATGTGTTGCAATTAAACATGCTCCTGCTCCCTCTCTTCTTCGAGTCAGTATGTGAAAATGTCATTGAACTTGCAGACAGCAAGGGTGGATAACTGAAGCTGGGTAAGACTGGGGATGGGACTGTGAATGTGTAGGAACGTGGATGGGAAGATTGAGATTCGTTTCTGCAGACAACAATAGCGATGGTAATTTCCGAGGCGGTGGAGTTAGAAAATTTGCAGAAGCTGGCTACAGCAATGCTTGGACAAGTAAGATGGCCCAGGGGAGATACACTGTCGACATAGAGGAAGGAGTAAGGGTTTGTGGCACCGATTTCAAATGAGCAAGGGGCATGAGGGTTGATGTTGGTATCGAATGTGCCTAGCGTCAAAGCAGACGGAGAAGCATTCCCTGGACCAAGTCTAGCCAACCACAGAGATGCGGGGTTCAGACTTGACGGAGAAATCTCTCCCCCCTTGTCCTCCTCATCCTCTTGACTGATATCCACAACTTCAATGATACATCTGTATCGCAGGTTTCTTCCCTACACCAACAGGGCTTGTGCTACCTCATAAAACCTGTGCTGAACCCGAGGGACACCTAGCAAGACCGAGAGAATACACCGAGTCATTTGAAATCTAGAAATGTACGGAGTTTGCGGGCATCGCCTCCTCCATTTGCGGCTAGGAGACAGTCCAACCACTTCTGAAACTAAATAAATAAAATCTGAACCAAGGTCTCGAGTAATGTTCTGAATCTTGGATCGGTAATATATCGGGAATAGGACGAGCGCGAAGAATACTTGGGAATTATTATATGTAATATAACAGAGGACCGTAAATATTCCAGTGATCAGGATCTCCTGGCTTGTAACTCAATACACAAGAAGTGATGAAATCAACCTGGTCTCGATAACCAACACCTTAGTAAGCTCCATCCCAAGCAAATTGACAATCTATGTCGTTGTTTTGTTCCTGTGGTAGCACGAGCAGACGAGGAATTTGAGCTTTGAGCTTCAGGATGTCTTTGTCTGCAGGCGTGTTCTCGAGGTAAAGAAGACCAACGACATCGTTCAAAACATCCATCGCATTGCTTTTTACAGCCGTGTTTTGCCATACTCGAGTGTCGTTGCACGTAACTTCCAACGACGTTGATAATTGCTAGCGCAGGTAAAAAGAACAACAAAAACGAGCGTGGGTCCTTGGGATTCCATTAGACGGTCGGGGGCTTAGTCGAGGTCGACTTTGCTTTTTCAACTGGGAGCAAAAAGGAGCGGAGGGTTAAAGACGAGCCCAACAGAGAAACCAAGCCTCATCTGGATAAACACAGTACGCAATAGAGTACCCTAGCGCACTTCACACTGGGTTCTCGATATCCTCTTCATACAGTTTGAGCACTGGCGTAAGGTCTCCCAACCGTATACGACCAGAGAGCTCGTTCAGCTCAGCGAATAGCGAAGATGGTCAGACGCGAGGGCGAGAGCTATTCAGTCGAAAGACTTGTAGAGTATAGCGAAGCGGCAAGAGGATAAAGTTACCGAGAGCCTGCAATGCAGATTTTGAAGAGACGGGAACGAGGCTTGTAATTCTATGTTTCCTTTCGGTGTTCTGGTACGTCGCAGATCCGTAAGGCAGGGCTAGTAAACGAGTAAATTCGGATTCCGTTACTGGACAAAGAAAAGTGCCTGCTGCAGCGTTATATCTGGCAGAGCTTACGAAAAAATTGACACGAAAATCAACTCTGCTTCGTCTTCCAGGCCCAACAGGTCCCAATTTCTATCACTTGGAAACACAGATGCTATACATGACAGTGTGCAGAAAGACTTTCATAAAAGAGGTGCAATCGTCTTGGGGCTTTCTAGATGCTAAAATGTTTGTCCAGGAATTTTTCTAGAGGAACAACCGCAAACTTCCCCTCCAACTTTTTGGCAGCTTCCACGAAAAAAAGCCCTATTTAGCGAGCAAGGTAATATCGATTGGTGTATCTGGCGTTGGAAATGGGGCGGCGTAGCAGCACGATTATCAGAATCCGGAAGATAAGGCCTTTAGGCCTTAGTTTAGCACAGATTTGGGAGGAATCGTCGTCGAAGATAGAGGCGAAGAAATGGTCGTAATTTAGCGCCGATGATGGGCGCCTGGAGGCAACCACGATACTTGTCCTGATTGTATTCTGAGGACCCTATGGTTAAAGTAAGTACTTGAGAAAAGAATCGCTGCACCCTATGCGATCGTCTACAGCGACTACAAAAGTTATTTCGCCATTCTGGAGCCGTTTTTTTTCTCTTTCTGTGCTGTGAGACACAATGGTTAACGTCTTAGTTAACGTTAAATTCTTAGTACCCTGCGATACCCTGCGATACTACAGCACATTGCGAAGATCTATCGAAACAAACCACATCCTTCACAGCGCTCTCAAAGCGCTCCCGTCGTTTGGTACGTACAACACAAACGAGTAGCTCCTCATCTACGATGGTGATGTCTACAAATATAAGGCTGAGTCCGATATAGGCTCCGAAGCTCAAACTATCTTTATACCTCACAAGTCAGCTTGTCCTTACCCCTACTGTGTGGATTCTAGTGGATTTGGATTCGAGCAAGGAAGAGTCTGCCTTCGACGACATGATAAGCACCGCGTCTCTTGTCCAATCGGCCTCGCCTAACCATGTTCGTTGTCAAAAATGAATGAAACAGTCGTGTTCAGACTTACTTTGAACAAGCGATCAGATTCACCGTAGGTGGGTTATCGATTTATCCTTCTCAGCCGACCCCTCACATGAAACTCCATCTGTTGCGCCAAAAAGCCAGCAGTCCCAACACTCGAAACTCCCACATGTCTCCGCCTTTATACACCCCAGCGTCTTGGAAAATCACAAACACAGCGGAGAACTTTGGCCCGCACAGACGCTGACGTAGCCATTGAGGTGACGGCAATCCTTATCAATAAAGCATAATGGGAACCTAGAGCCGTGTCCGACACGGGTCGAAGCCTATGAGTTTGGGATTGAGCGGATGGGAAGCCTCCAAACGTCGCTGGGAGATAAGAATAATGGAGCTCTAGCTGGGCACAGCTATGAAGCGACTCTTAGCAAGCTGTTAGTACTTTAGTACTTGAGACTGGTGTATGGATTTGTAGTATGGAACAATGTACTGACATTATCCATTGTTCTCTACCATTATTCCACATACCCCCTCATCGACCGTTATATAAATAAACGTGGATCACTACGCGAAGGTTCCAGAAACTGCACACGAAGGAACGTCAGTAAAATGAAACGAGACTATGAAAAATCGAAAACTTACGGGTTAAATATGTCTCCTACATGCCCTGATCATCTAGTATGACGTCCACGCCCAGCCAGCCCTGTTCCACGTCGAGCTTCCGCGGCCGTTTCTCATCTGCGTTTACCCTCGGAGGTGCCGGCGAGGCCTTGAGGCGAAGTATTCATTTGGTAGGCGAAATCGTCGAAGGATGTTTATGGAATTTTAGCACCCGAATAAAGCCATCGAAGCCAGGACAGGGCGAGTCTGAATATCTGTTGAGCATCCCTACTCATAATTGGGGGGGGGGAAGGGAGACGCCCGAGGGTTCTCGTATAGTGGTGAGGCCGGTGAGGCCTTGAGCTTGAGGGTTGACGTGAGGTAGGACCGTACGTTATGCGCAAGTGAAAGAGGATGGGAGGAACTAAAGATGCTAAAAAGAATTATAAGAATACAGAGCGAAACGGTTGACGTTGACGTTGAGATCTAAGAAGTGGCTGTTGGTGAAAAAGAGTCGCTAACGACGTTGGCTACGGGTCTTGAAAATGGGTGTCGAGGTAAGTTTTCGCAGTTGATTTCGCAACGGAGATGATAATTACCAGTATTCAGAATATGGTCGTTCCTCGAATTTCCTACATCCTCAAATCAAACCGATACGCTGTGGCCGTTGCAGATGGCCTTTTCGATTCGGGCATGGCCAAGTCGCATAGTGGCTGATGGAATGAATCGCTTGCTAAAAGATCCTAATGAAACAAGGTGGACTGGGTCGATAGTTCTGGCGTGGCTCGGACCGACCGCTTCGGCACATAAGTTCTTCCCGCCTTCCGCACCGGTGCGCCGTGGGCGATCAGCTAAACAGTTATATACTCGTTGAATTCGAGCTTTCAAGTTTCCTCCCATCACGATGAAAGCTCTTTTCTCCTTGCTCTGCGTGGGGTCAATACCCGTTGTAACGGCCTATCAATGGCCCAAAACTCTCCTTTCATCTATCAACCCGTTAATTGGTACCACTGGGCCAGAACCCAACCTCGCTGGAGGAATGATTCCTTCTGTCTCTCCACCTTTCGGGTCGACTCGGTGGGTGGCTGAAACCCAACACAACCACGTTTCCGCTACGCCCTTCAACTACACAGAATCTTACAAAAACAACGGCTCTATCCATGGATTCTTAGGTACCCGTCAACCAGCTATTTGGATGGGAGAGAGCGCCTGGGCAGGAGTGGTTCCTGGAATGTCTTTCGGTCTATCTGGGGATATAAAAACTGACTTCGAAGAGAGAGCACTGCCCAAAATCCCCGATACTGAACAGTTTGGTGTTGGAATGTACTCTGTTGGACTCGAAATCCCAGACTCGGAAGGAGGCACAGTACAAGTTTCGATGAGTGCAAGCTCTCGAGTTGGTCACTTTCAGTTCGTGTTCAGACAAGGAAATTCGTCCAAAAGTTATTATCCATACGTCTTCCTCCCAACGGCGCGTCCGACAGAACTATTCCACACGCCTGACGTATTTGTCCCGTTATACCCCAATGGCACTGTCGAAATATCTCCAGATAACGCAGAAATCTGTGGCTCGAATTCTGAAATGCAAGATTTCCTCCTCACGCCAAATAGCGTCAAGGACGCTGCCCAACATTTCACTGGCTGGTATTGCGCCAGGTTTGATACGGCGTTCAGTGAAACTGGATATGGTGTCACGCAGGGGGGATCTATATCTGAAGGGGCGACATCGGGAACTGGGGAATATTTGGGTGGCTACGCGAGGTTCAAATTCCCCGGTCAGGACGCGAGCGACGGAGAATCCAGTTCTGGCGTCGTTACGATTAACCTCCACATCGCTACCTCTTTGATTTCGGCAGATCAGGCCAGATATAATCTGAATGCCGAATCGTTCGTCGATATTGCTGATACGCAGGCCGCTACGGAAAACGCATGGGCGGAAAAAGTGGAACGGTTCCAGGTGGAGACGGATGGGTCGGCCGAGGCTGAGGAGAGAAAAGTTGTTCTTTTAACCAGTGTTTTTCATGCGCTCCATGTCAGTACATTTTCCATTTGTTTGTTGGTGATCGTGTTCGTGTTGCGAAGAACTAAGAGTTGCCCCCGCGTTACTAGCTGATATGTATTTCCTAATTCTTTCTAGTATCCATACGAAACCCACGAAGACATTCCCAATCCGTCGTCAGGCTCGCAGCATCACTACTACTCCGCGCATGATAATTCTATTCACGAAGGAGAATCTTACAGTGGGTATTCGGTTTGGGTGAGTATGAAAATTCGATTTCGCTTCAATCCCGGTTATCTTATTTCGGCGGCTAGGACACCTATCGAGCCGCATGGGCTTTCACCATTCTTTTTGCACCCGAGCGTGTTCCTGGTATGGTTCGAAGCATGCTCCAAGACTACAAAGAAGGCGGCTGGTTGCCGATGTGGAAAAACATGATTGGTAGCGTGAATTGTCTACCGTTCAAGATCGTTTGCTGATGAAATTGATAGAAACCAGTGTCATGATTGGTTCTCATGCGGATTCGTTACTTGCAGAAGCACTCTTGAAAGGATTCGGTGGATTGGCGGAGTCTGGTTCTAGCGAGATTCAACGGACGTTCACCACCGAAGAACTTACGACTATCTGGGAATCAGCTTGGAAGGATGCGTCTGTTCCCCCAGTTGATGATGATACCGTCAGCTACTCCGATCGTGAAGAGGCAAGTAACGAGTTCCAAGAGTAATATTGTACTACACACTGATTCTGTTTATGTTTCTAGGGCGTTGATTACGAAGCTCGCGCTGGACTTTCTACGTTTTACGAACAATACGCCGACAACGGGGGGTGGGTTGCGAATGACATCCACTCGGAAAGCGTGAGTAGGACATTGGATTACGCCTGTACGCCACCGATTCATAAGCTTTTCACTATTGTCTACGTTCACTGACAAAATCTTTTTCCTTTCTAAATAGACGATGATCATGCAGTGGCAGTTCTATCCACGCTTATTCCATCGGATATCGTTCGTACGCATACCCCGGGTTTATCGGAAATCAAGGCCAAATTCTACAAAGCGAATTCCCCAGAAAGCCGGCTCGATTCTAATGTTACGACTTTTTTGAACGATAGGGCTCTTGCGAACCCTTGGACGGTATGGAATCCAGCAGCTTCGGCCCCTGCTATAGTTACCGGAGGCGACGATATCATGGGATTCGTACAGGCCAGACAGCAGGATGGTACCTGGGGATGTAAGAACTCGCGACGTATTATGTTCAACATGTTCACAATTTTTTTCAGCGACCCTCGACGGTTTCACAGAAGGCGACCGCTGGGTGTACTCCTTCGACTATGTGCACGACGTGGCGGAGCTTGTGAAGCGACGAGGAGGAAACGAAAGCTTTGTCAAAAGTTTGAATGAGTTCTTTGATGGTGGATGGGCTGATTTTACGAATGAAGTTAGCTCATGTTCATAGCTTCATTTTGAAAAAGACTTACTGAGCCCTCATCCCATTTAGCCTGCGCATCATGCCCCTTATCTTTACGCGCTCGCTGGTGCAGCCTCGTACACTCAGGAGCGCGTTCGGGAGATAGCTCAAAGTAATTTCAACAACACCCCCAACGGTTTGAGCGGTGTAAGTTCCTTCCTTCCCTTGTGATGATCAAACGTTGACACGAAAGCTTTTGAATTCAGAACGAGGACTGTGGCCAAATGAGCGCTTGGTATGTGTTCAGTGCCATGGGGTTCTATCCGGTAAACCCTGTTGCCGGTGTTTTCGTAGTCGGCTCGTAAGTGTTATCAGCATGGTCTTTGTCACCGAGGAGCTCACGCATTTGTCTTGTTCTATACATAGCCCCTTTTTTTCATCGCAGCTCTTCAGCATACCGGTCCCTCCTTTCATACCGCCTGCTCACTCATCCATTATCGATAACCCATACTACAACTCTACGACGAATAGCTATGAATTGCGCATAGTAGCTCCTAGCGCAGAGACGAAACAATACGTCAAAGGTCTGAGCATAAATGGTAAAATTGTTGAAGATTGGGAGGAGCCTGTCATCTCCTACGATCAAATTCGTTATGGTGGCTTGTTGGAATTTGAGATGAGCGATCAAGAGGAAAGCTGGGGAGGAGGCAGAGGCGCGTGGACTAGGGAAACGAATATCTATACCGACAGTGCTTTCACGTCCCAACATGTTTTCACTGTAGAGCACAATGAGTTGTAGAAGACTAGTAGTTAACTGTTGTGATATATAGCGCAAGCACTCGCATGGCGTTTTTGATTTTCTAACACGTTACACGATGTCCCTGGATTTTCCAACAAATAAGACGTCCCTTGATCTTTTCGCCATCCCGAAAATCCCGGAGGGTAAATTTCTCCAAATGGATTAATCGAACTTGGTCAGATGTTCGATGGCTATCTGGTAAGTTGGCAGAGGATCGTAACATCAAGGCCAGACATGCAAGAGAGCCTAGGAGAGTCCCGTGGTGTCTCCATCGGAAGTTCATTCTAGCAATTACACTTGGACAATGGAAAGATCGCTCTCAAATTTACTATCGATCTGGAACAGACAAAGGCAAGGCACGATCAAGAGACTGCGCCATGAAACGAAACCAAGAGGCATTAACGTCTTAGTAATTCGGCTGTGATACACATCTGAGAGTTTTATTCGACTTCACCTGGTCGTTTCCGGGAGCCCTGCAAATATCCTTGTCGGAAGGAGCACTGCAAACATCATCGTTGGGAGGAGCACTGCAAAAGATCGTCCTTCAGACATGACAATCGTCGGCTAACTTCCAAAAGCGGAAAGTCATCAGCGGCGGCGGCCGTGGGAGTTCGCAAATCATTATTTATTTATTATCTACTCGTCTGAGTTTCAATCATCTTATTTCCAACTTGTTCCCTGCCATGACTTTGAGAGAGAGAAGACCTTGGACGTCTGAGGAAGACGACCTTTTACGTGCTGCTGTTGCTCTAGGTACGCGCTTTTTCTACGGACCGAATTCAACGTCTTATGCCACATGCGTTAGAGGAGCCTGGAAATCCAAATCCCTCAAAATGGTTTACCATTGCCACCCACGTTCCCGGTCGTAGCAATAAAGATTGTCGAAAACGTTGGTTCGCAAGAATGGCTGTAGACATCGTACGAGGCGTTTGGTCTGCAGAAGAGGACGCGAAGCTAATGAACGCTGTAACAAAACACGGAACAAAGTAAATGCTGCGCTCTCTAGGGGCTTTTTATTTGTTAATCTTCGCCAGATGGTCCTTAGTGGCTACAATGGTACACAGCAGAAATAGCGATCGTAAGTGGTGCCTGCGGTTGGTGATGTACTGTCTTCAACTCCATGTTTCTGGTTAGAGTGCGCGAAACGTTGGACAGATACATTGGACCCCTCCATAGATCGTTCAGGATGGACTCCTGAGTTGGTATGGATATTTCTGCTGCAAATTACCTTCAATATTGACCAGTCTATAGGATCGAATCCTATGCAACGCTGTGAACGAACACGGAACATGCTGGAAGAAGATAGTGAGGACATATTTCCCCGGTAGAACAGGTCTTTCTGCAAAAAATCGGTTGGTCCATCTGCTTTTTGTTTTTTGATCGCGTTTATTAAGTTAAAGCACAGTTACACGAGCCTTACACGGACCCAAAATATTTCTCGTAGCCCTCGTCGCTCTCAGTCAATCGAGGACATAAATCGTGCGTTTCAAAAACTTTCTACGTTTCACATTGACTCATCGACCATGTAGCTTCAGTGGGGACCGCCCCGTTCGACACCCCCTTCTTGACGCGGCCAGCAACTTATTTTCCATACTCGCGGCCTATTCACCGAAGTACTTCCACGGAGAACTCAGACGGCGACTCCTCCGTCGAGTCTTACCATTCGAACCCACAACGCTTCGTATACAACGGTTATCAGCGCCCCTCCTATATACACCATAGCGGCGACTATTGGAACCCTAGCTACATCCGTTTTGATTCTTCCTCGCCCACACGGATCTCTCCTTCCCAAGATTATATGCACGCATCACACGATCTTCCTGTTTCTATTTCTTCTACACACGAGCAGCCTCACCTCTATGTAGACCCCGTCGCCATGTCCAACATGAACCCTTACCCCCACCGTTCGATGTACAACTACGAGACCGGCTCTCGCGAGGGCAACAAAGTGAAATTGGAACCCCACTACGATGATCATCCTCCGAACTGGCAGTATGTATAGATTACTGTAAAACAAATTACTCTTATCATACGGTTCAACCAACTAGTATGGTATACATTCTTTGTATACATTCCTTGTACAAACTGTATATATGACTTATGAAATTAATGACAACAAACCGAAGCAGCAGACTCACTGAGCTTTGATACTACGAAAGATGGTAACCGTATTGTTACGAGCGGTTTTCAGTGCACGAGACTACCTTCCAGAAGCTACAAGCGTGAGCATGAAACGCCTTTCCAAACAAGCCAGAGCGTCCAGTGCCTGTATCAAGGAATTGTTTTCCTACTGCCTGTTGGCTTTAGCATTCGACGCTTCACACGGCGCGCAAATCTCTTTTTCGATTCCTATCTCTTAACTTTGCAACACGCCCCATTGCCCCATCACCCAATTAGCTCGATGAATGGAGCTTCGTACTTAAGAGGTTCCTCTAGCTAGGGCAGTATTTTTTGACCGTAGGGCGGATTCAAACTATCATACTAGAACAGTTGAGCTTGATGTTTATTGGACAGCTCTCACCAAATAGTATCCGCCAAAACTGCTGCAATATCTTTACCAAAGACTTCATGAGCGGCAAAGTTGAAGATCGTTAACGACCAGGACCGCCTTAGATGTTCAGTAGCACTCACTGGATGGATGCAAGCCTTGGTTGTCATTTCTATACATATTGAGAAAGAAAGGATTTGTACAGCGCATGGATCGAGAGAATTTGTAAACTAGAAAAGACCAGGCGCCGAACCAAACATCGTTATGTTTACGAACCCAAAGGCGGAAGGATCATCAAGGATCTGATTGAACGCGGCGTAAGAGTCCCATAAGAATGTTTGGACCTTCACGTCGCGAACATAGCCCTCGTAAGTAAATCTTATTCTCTGACAAAAATTAGAATACGTGTTTACCCCAGCGAGAGTGCTTGATAAATTACTTGCTCTTACTGCCAGTTTCGTGTTGAAGTCTTCGATGACGGATTGCAGGATAGGAGCGGTTTCGTTGGTTTCGCTTGGGTCCAAGCCCAAACCTGGTGAAGGAGACGAGACGAAATCAGTATGGTTCTGCATTGAATGTGGGAGAGAATCAATAGACTTGAACTCACGTAAGGCGAGAGTTGGATAGGTGGAACGTTGATGAACAAAAAAGCTCCTACCGCCGACCTCATACTATATCGAGCAAGAGTCAATCAAAGATATGATTCAGCGAGCTAATCATAACAAGGACTTACAAGTTCTTCAACTAATGCGAAATCTGCATCGAGCAAGACATCGTTGTATCTGCAATAAAACGGGTATCGTAAGTATACTCACCCTGGTCCCTGCAGGGAAGCAGCCGACTCTACGCACGCTAGACGATCACCAGTCGGCCACCAGCTCCAAGTAAGATCGTTGATTCCAATCCAAATAGAGAACAGGGCATTCTCGCTTGTCCAGGAAGCTACTACGGGCTTGGTAGCGGTGCCGCTAAGGAACTCGTTCACCTATCGGAATAGATAGAGAAGTCAGAAGAACTTTGGGAAATGAGCTATGGCTTGTACCTGATCTGTCAACGACAACACAGTAGGAGTGAACGGCGGAGCCAAAGAGGCGTCAATTGTCGCTCCTCCGTAGGCATAATTCCAAGTAAGGATCAGCGAGTTATTGAACATGACCGTGTAGAAGTCGATCCAGTTCGGACCAACAGTGGTTGTACCACCAGGGTAAGGAGGATTTCCTAGAGGCTGGCCGATTTGAGGTGGGTTCCCAGATGGGCTGAAAGCTGTTTGAGTGTAAGAGTCGCCGCTGGTAACGTCAATGACGAGAGAGAAGTATGAGGATTAGACAGACATACAAACTGAACCAGAAATTGGCGGCAGAAGACACTGGAGGCGAAGACGTAGGGGTGGGACTTGACGTAGCTGAAGCTGAACTGGTGATGGAAGCCGAGGGAATACATTGACTGAAACCTACATTATACATTGTGATCAACGGAATAGCCTGCGGAAAGTTTCTTGTACCTACATGCATTCAAGAAGGTACAAGTTGTTCTAGGTTATACCGTTAGAGACGTAGATTTCACAAAGGAAAAACTCACCCAGAGACGCAAGTGGTCGACCCAGCCCAACCAATTCCACCACCTGTCGTGACCATATAAATATCCAGAATAATAACGCGATAGAGGTCATACATTGAGCCCATACCGAAACTGGGGACGACTGTGCATTGATGATGCTAGCGAGACTAGCAAGGGCAAATACCGACGTTGTCTTGAACATGACAGAGAATTAAAGAAAAACTCGATCCTTTGGTATACCTTACTCACCTTGGCTTTTAGTAGAGCTTGGTCTGCACCCGGTGAGACGAAATCTAGAATTTTGTCGGAAATACTTCGAAAAAACACGGGCTTCTGGATGTGGACCTATGACTAGATGTGCCTTCGATGCGATCTGAGCATATCCCGCTACGCGCTTGGAAGCGTACCCAAGCTTATGTTCTCCATTAAATGTGGCTCTTTTCGGATGATTAGCTAACTTGAGAATGAACCAGCGACGAAGCCCGCAGGATAGTATAGGTATTTTTGCCGGCTGGCCATCTAGACGTATGGGCCATGGCTCACGAGTAATTGTTCCCAGGAGTGATCCTTGGCAATGGTGCTTTGAAGTTAGCCTATCCAGCCGCTTGAACTTGCTTGCGAAGAAACTTAGCCTGGCTCGTCGTGTAGTAAAAAGTAAAGATCTAAAAGTCACAAGATCTGCATGATCACTGTATCAAGCGCCCACGCGTTACAGCGCTTCTCCAGGTTTCCTAAGATAATCGTAGATAGCCCGTTGCATTTCCATAAAGCTTGATAGATTTTTGTGCATGGGGTGAAGAGACTGGTAGTATCGGGTTTTTCGACCCAAGAGATTCGACCCAAGAGAAGATGGAGACGTTCATAATAAAGGTCCGACTGAGATGGAATTTGGGAGGGATAGTTATAATACTAATGAACCAGAGTGACTCTGATCGCTTGTCCAGAGCAACAGTCTTACCAGGAATGGTTTTTCTCGAACATAATTCGTCGAACAAGGCGGGCGAAAGGGGTGCGGCAATTCTATTCTCCATTCCAAGTACTTTGACATTCAAAAGAAATATTCACCGTAAGAATGCTAAAAAATACAAGGAAACACAGCCAAAACTATGCCTTCAAAGTTACTGACATCTCTGCCATGCAATCCCCTTTTATCGTGGCCCGAATACATTGAGAGTTCACGTCGTGTGTCAGACAAACAGCGCGGTATCTTGAATCCACCATGCTATCAATGGGCCATTCTCCAAGATAAAAATCTACAACCCGCCAGTCCCAGGCTGGGCATGCTTGATGAAAGGCACCCCCAGGTTTGAATTGGCTTATGTGCTGTTTGACTTCTTTCCCTTCACACATCAACTCGATAGCCCATTCTCTTGTCAAACACGCAAAGCTGACAATCCCATCTCCCACTTCCGTTCGACTCTGCGGTATCAGGAAAAGAGTGCCACCGACAGTATCGGCAGCATGCTTAAACTCGGAGTCATAATTGACTTCACGCAGTTTGTTTTCGGTTGCAAGCATCTCGTTCAAGACCGATGAACGAAATTCAGAAATCACCTTTACCAAAAAGTCGTCGAAAAGCATCATTCTAACATCTGCGGCGGGTTTCAGCAAAGCCTTCAAATATTCCCGATGCCACTGTGTAGGTAGTCGCAGCTGAAGTCCTTGGTCTGGATCCTGCACAAGCCAGCCCATTCGTCGTGCATCATGGGCAGCTTGTTCATAGTCAGAGAGTGCATGGGGACCATAGTACTCGCGGACTGAATATGGCCTGGCATCGACAGAAACTGAGTTGCCCGCTATAACATTGTGAAAGCGCTCGCAAGAAGTGACAGCGATTGTCTCACGCTTCATTAATTTACCAAGGGTCCTAAATGAGGAAGATACCTTGTCTGAAAGACTTGCAGTTGTGGTGAGGTGCTCGAGGGGAATTTTAGATGGCATGAGATGAGGAGAGCGGCTTTGCCGATCTCGGATATAGAGAGCTGTGTTGATAACCATGCGTGGCATATACATGGTATCGATGGGTGTGACTCTTATAGTTTTCTCCAGCAGTATGCTTAAGAATACCGTCAACATTGGAGCAGGGATGCCTTCACCATGAGCAGGTTCGTGGGGTATGCATTGTCCTAAAGGTGACGGTGATGTGCTTGATGCATCAGATATGCACTTATGTGTGAAGGCTTCGATGATGGTCTTCCAACCAGGAGGTGGTGAGTGCGATAACTGTTGGACATAGCTCAGAGATAAGTGGCTCATACACAGAAAAACAACGCACCTTTTGGATGGTGAACTTGGTAAGCTCTGTAACCACTCCGGGATGTATAAATCTCGCCCAAGAATGACAGGCCGGAGACTCTGAGGAGGCGTAAGCGATTATTTGTTTGCGTATGGTACCATCCAAGCTATGATTCTCCTTGGCCAGAGCTAGATCTACAAACTGATGAAAATCAGATTCATTAAAAGCAATACAGGAGGGATCATTGTTATTTTTGGCGAAGTAGGTTCGCAGCCCCGAACGCGCCGACGAGGGAAACAAATCCATGACCAAATGTGCCGGAGCAGTGTGCCATTCCGAGGTCTTCGACCAAGAGCCAGTATGACTGGCATAGGTACCTGCGGCGATGACATAGAAATTTGGGTTAAACGCGGAACACGCCGCTTGAACGACATTGAACCAAAAAGAGGTGTTGTCATACAACAATTGAGCTTCATCGATAAAGATCCAGAACTCGAACTCCATCGACCATTCACTTTCTAAAAGCTTCATCAAGTCGTACTTATTTTTAATTGCGTCAAGCGCCGATGTGATGTCGCATGTTAACCCCGATGAGTATTCACGGAGTGCAGTGGGGTACTGCATGAGCATCTCGTGGGTCGCTGGGTCAACCCGATTGCCCATGTAATGGATAGCATACTCCGTAGGTCGATCCATGACAGCAACCGCGATGTCCTCCAATAACGTTGATTTTCCTGAGCAACGTGGTGCCTCGATCTACATAGTCAATGTCAAGTAAATACGATAGCAATACAACAGAATACAACCAGCTTAGGAAATGTACTCACCAGGAGGAAGTGGTCAGTTGCCACGCGATCGATAATGGCCTCCACAAGGTCATGTCGTTCAAGCACGGGATGTGTCGGGGTGCGAAAGGGGTTTTCCAGGTGTGGTTTGTCACCTTTCGAAAGAGTCAAAAAAGGACAGGTCTTGTGCAAGTGGATGCCAGCACACGTGTTGCAGTAAGGGGATTGAAGTGTGGCAGAAAAAGGTCTAGAGGGTCCTGGAAAGATTAGATCAAACAGATTTCCCTTGTAACTTTCAATCCAGTCATGGCACTCAGAGATCGAATCGCTGCAGTAAACATCAATGACACCCTCACGCACGCTGCAGTGGAAACGGAAGTCACTACTGGAAGAAAAGCCTTCTGCTTCTAATCTAACAGAGGAGGCGTTGGAGATGATATTTGGTAGGTTCAACCAGCCAACGCAATAGTAGCTGCGGCCGTCTTTGTCGATGTAGTCGTATGCACTACAACGAGCAAAAAAAATCGAACCGGACTGTTTGTGTTTCCATGCCGCGGAAGGTAACTGCACATCAGGTGCGGTCATCATGAATCCAGAATTTCGCAGTATCGTGCGATGTTGGATTGAGTATTCCTTCTGAAATTCGCTGGCAAAGGTAGAATGAGCATCTTTGTTCGAGCATAGTGAGTAAGCAAAGGGCGTTGTTGGTTGCGCACGTCGGAGTACTAAGGGAAAGCGCCAGATACCCATCGGCATTGGGATATTGAGAGGGATAAAGGAGGGAAGGCCCCTTGCTGCAGTCTAGAAAAGTAGTATGAGAAGTCAGTACAGATTGGTAGGTCTGGCACGCACCATCATTTGACTTCGAGGACGGTCCAGACTGTAGCCCGAGGAACCGGGAATGGGATTGGCAGCGTTAGGAATCGTTGCCATTATGGAGGAAGTTGTGATATGTTAGGTATGCAATCAATGGTGGAAGTTGAAGACGAAGCAGCAAGGTGTTCACGTGCATAGGGCGTGTATTGGGCGTGCATGTAGCGCTTGATGCACTTCAAAGTTTAGACCTTGGAATAGATAAGATAATGCTGAAAGATATTCTTATACCACTACAGTACTATTACTATCTGACATTCAGCGGAACGAAAACCTCAGTCCAAGTCTAAGTCGATGAGGGTCCGAACCCAGGGTCTTGAGCCAATCTTTTACTAAACCTTCTCCCTAATGATGATGACGGTTTCTCGTTGCATGCATAGAATGTAGTGACTTCGATCCCATTACCACCAATCAATTCAACTTGAAGGTACTTGCTATACCTGCCAGAACAGATATATAGACTAGTTTTACACAGAAGCGAGCGTTGAAGTAGAGACCTTAGAGTCCAGAAAAGGACTTAAACCTTGCGTTGACCACGCCGCGTCTGGGCAGAGTTTGAGGAGCGACAGACTTGCATTGAAAGACATGGAACCCAGACATAAAACGAAACAAAGCTTTCACAATAAACGCGGTACCAGGAATGCAGCAGGCTCAAGTTCATATTTAGTAAGCGGTTAGAAGACAGTTAAACCAGAAAGTCCTAAACTTACGATGATACCTCGTCTCGGACAGTCGTTGATAGCTCTCAAGAGACTGCACGTTATCGGAAGCTGGTTTATTTACCGCAAGAGGATGTAGGAGATGGTATGGGATTGTGAAAGAGCATAGGACATAAGACATTCGATTGACTTACTGCCGAAGTACATAATGTTTAACGTTGGCGGAACATGGGAGGAAGGAAAAAAAAAACTCACGTCGACAAGTTAGAGCTAAGGCTGGTGCTTTTCAGGCTGGAGTTATGCAAGATTGACAGGGTGCCAAAGTCTGAAAGAGGTCACGGGTTACAGTCGAGCTTGTCGCTAGTCTTTCGGACGGGGTTCCCGTGGATAAGTCGAGGTGAAGCGCAGGCCACTGCCCCTCTGGCAACAACGTTTGCTATGTCTACTGCTCGTCCGATGCGGAGTTAGCGGGGGAGAACGGGAAGGGGAAAAGGATGCATAATCAGTAGTTTGTTTAGCCTCCGGCTGCCGATGAAGAGTTCCATAAGCCATAAATACAACGTACTCAGCAGTTCGAGGTCACCTACCAGGAAACAACTCTGGTATACTGGAAGAACCAAAGAGACTTGCGACTGTAAACAACGAAATGAGAATGTATTGGAGAAATTTGAGTAGCCGGGATATGCCCGGAAAGAAGAACTCACGCGAAACGGCCGGAGGTTCTCATTCTCGACGAAATCCGATCCTTACGAGGAAACACGAGGGGCTGGGTCCATGGTTCCGAAGAGATTTGACGGGGAAAGAATATACATGAGCCACCAGTGCCTGTAAACGAAGGGGTCAGAATGCACGCGTGAAATAGAGGAAACAAGTATACGCACTTGATTTGAAGTGGATTCTATTTCCTACATTCAGCCCCAAAACCGGATAACAGGGTACGACAAACTCCCTGAGTTCGGGTTCCAATTTCATTTCAATGAACCGTATTGATCCAAGTTGGTAGCTGGCTTCCATCGGCGTTGGGGCTGCATCCAAGGCCTAGCGACTTCCGGAAGGGAGGTTAGTAATAAAGTGAGTTGGGCGATCTATGAAGTTGGCCGGAGTCACGTAGCTTTGTAGGCTACGAGGTCGAATGGTACGGCGGGTCCCAGAATAGAACTTGAATTGCGTCGAGAAGATCTAATCCTTTGGGTAAGTACGCTAGCATTCACAGTACCGCTGGGTGACCTAGAATATAGGACTTGAATTAGCTGACTTGAGCTTGGAAAAATAGCACCAAATGAAAGATGCGAAGGATATAGACAGCAGCAATCGGGTATTAAAGATCTCGCACCGAGTACTGAGCGCTGAGCGCAGAGAGGTAGAGATGTGGAGGATATAACCGAGGACAGCAGAATAAGGAAGGAGTAAAATGAAAACAACGCACCTCAAGAATACCACCCTAGAACTTGTTGTGGCGGTTTTTCAAGTGTGCGGTAAATCGTAGCGCTTGTTATTCGGCTCGTGCGGTCCGCAATTCCTCCCAGGAAAATGGGCGCTTAAGATACTGTGAAGTTTGTTCCCTGCCACATCGATCTGAGACTAAACGTGTATATTCTAGCTACTTCACGCGTCAATCAGGCTGATATCAAGTACTTCTGGTCCCTCTATGAATTCCTCAACCATAAGAGGAAGAGCGTGCGTTCGAAAGCATGCGGTGGTTTTTGGGTGGTTTACTCGGCGCAGTATCATAAGGACAAGACTGGATTTGTCTCTAACGGCTTGAAGCTTTGAAATTTGAAGACTCTGGTGAGCCATAATTATTTAATCAGCGTCTGAAGTCGTGGTCACTAGCATTAAATCGCAATCATTTACTTCAGGCATCTTCGATGTCGATTCTCCCAAGACGATTCTGTGCTGTGTATAACTGGATCCCTCTCGCACTACTACGCCGCCCTTTTCACAAACCGGAGACTACCATGTACTATTACTCAGTGATTCCAGGTAATAGAAAGAAGCTGGGACTTGTTTGGAAGACGAGGCGAGTACGAGAGATTGTCGTGTCAATTCACCTGCAAGCTTAGCACAAAGCGCTGCGGGGGGGGGGGGGGGGGGGCACTGAAAGCGGAATGAGAAGCTGCATGGTCGATAGAGGTTGACGCGTTGACGTTGAACGTTGAACGTAATGAGTAGCGTTGGATGTCAAGGTGGAAAATGTTCTCGCGTTTGGTTAAAAGTGAGTCTTTGATCTTTTATCTCGGTAAGGGAAAATAAATTGGCTTGTTTATTAGTGCATTTACGGATTCGCGACACGCTCATTCCCCATCCTTGCTATCAAAATCGAGCCAAAGTCACTCGGTATTCAAATACTCACCCGTCACGGCTATCGTCAATGCCTATCCTCGTTCTCGTCTCGCTGCTCTTTTCGATCGGCATTACGAGCCCTTCGTAACTCCATCCTCTTACCACAACGCTATACCGTACCAGAACTGGTTTATAGAACCATCGGCTTTTCTACTTCCTCGTTTCGCGTGCACAAACATTAGGTTTACATGATCTTTTGCTCCCAGGTATTCGCAAGGTTTTCGGAACGAAGCCCGAATCTGCTGAGCTCGTTGCCATCGACCAACATGTGCTTTCTGCTGCTCATCCCGACGCCGAAGGTATCACTGCGCCGTCCATGCTATCCTCTTCGTTGGTCACCGTTATTTCACCCCGTTTCCTTCCAAAACGCCCTTTACTCTTTGAATCTTACTCGGATCTCCTGTTTAACGAGCCAGCGGCCCAGACTAGGCTTCGACCTGCCTCTCCCAGTTATCATTTATACTCTGCGATAGGAACGGCAAAGGATGTTGTCGGAGGCTTCGTGATAGAGTGGTGTGTGAGATCATTAAGCGGCGCGTTCGATACAGCGAAAGCCGGTAGACAAGGCAGGAGAAGACCAATGGATTGCAAAAGAGAAAGGGTCAAGGCAGATTACGGCGTACGTGTTGCATTTTGTTCTGGTCTCCATCCCATAATGATGGCTTGCCACTATCTAGTTCTTTCAAATGAACGGCCCTCGCGCACATGTCTTCGCTGTTTGCTCACGTCTCGGAGACCTTGTTCAAACTATATGAAGAAAGGGGACAACTTGCCTATCGCTCTAGGTCTGCGCATTGTCTAGGAACCAAATCCAACGCTCCCTAAGCGGTTTCCGCGCAGCCTTATATCGTTTTTCTCAATACGAACTGGCTCTGGTAGACGTTTTACGGTGGAAGCTGTGCTGCGTGATATGGATTTCACAACAGTCGAGGATCAAGAATCTGTACGTCCTACTGCTTACACCAAAATTTGATTATTTGACCAACGATCCATCTAGCCCATGTCTTCCTTTGCACTTGGCTCCAACTCCGGCGGCATGCTGTTTTCACAGCAGTTCATCGAGATCGCTACTTCTCCTCACGATATAGACTCTGACAAGGCCTTTCAGAAAGTCTTTTCTCTTGCGGGGGAACGTGATATCGGCGATCCCCCAACTATCGCAGGCCCTCCTGGAACAGCCTCCGCGATGAACCAGATCTACAATGAATTTCGTTGGAACGAAATCATTGAAGGAGCTGTTTTTGAAGATGTCCGAGTCTCTGTGCTAATTCTTGTTCCTTCTGCCGAGCCTGAATATCACCGCATTGTCCAAGGCGCCCTTTTTTGTTGCTGGAATATCATTCCCAAGCTCGAGAGCTTAGGCACTACTGTGCGACGTTGGATACGATCTCTACGGCCAAGGCAAGCTTTTATTCATTCCAATCATTCAAATATTGAGATCTTTACAGTGATATACGCAACATTTCTTTTCGTAGGCTACAGGAAAAAAACAGTATGGATCAGAATGTGAATGTCCTGGCTACGTTCTTGGCCTTTCTACTACGGAACACTCGGAATCCCATTCCAAACTTTACAATCGTCCTCCACCCAAACACGGAAACTCCCTTACAGTGCTGGAAGAACATGCAAAGGATTTTCCCGGACTTCGAGCCGAAGACCAGAAGGTATACAACTCGAATATCAGTATAGCCATCCACGATGCTGTGTGGACATTTCTATCAAATCCCGCCACTAAACTTTTAGCCGATCGCCTGCTATGTCCTTTCCTCGGCAAATCAAGCTGTTCTTGCCCAATCTTCCAACGACTTTACTGTGTACCGGGCGATTAAGCGCACATTACACGATGGACGCGTGATCACATGGCTTGTTGGTTTCTTTTTCAGCTTGAACACCCACCACGCTCAATTGACCGGCGAGGTTTCCTCTATTCGTCGAAAACCAGTAAGTCTTTGCATGTTTCTTTTCTTTTCTTTTATTTAATTGCTCATGCCAGTATCCTTCCCTCTCATACAGCACTTTCGTGCAGAACGACTCCCCCAACCCTAAGTGCCACCCAGCCCAGCCTTCGACCGTCTAGTAATTCGGAATTATGATAGGTTACCTGGTATGTCTTCTTACAAATGGCAAAATGCTGTCGCTAATTCCTCTTCCTAGGTCGATCTATCTCCTTGCAGCGATCCACCTAATTGCTGGACTTTTTTCCCAGTTTCCTCTGTCTGATGCCGAGTCTACGTCTTACCGCCGGGCATTCTCTTTGCGGCTCTGGGTACTCGACCGCGGCGCTTCCGCTTCTACTTGCAGCTTGTTCTTTTCCTTTGTCAAGTTCTACCTCGCTCAGTCTGGCCTTTGAGGAACCCGTGAGTCCTATTCCTGGTTGTTCCCCATCCACACAACGTGGAACTAAATGTCTAGCAAAGCTGGGCCCACGCTCATCCCCATAGGTGTAGCCTTTGTCGCGCTTGACTTTTTGTTTCTTGTTCGAGGGCTGGGGTTAACGTTACAATTTTTCAGGAAGCTAATAGTTGTTTTGCAGGCAGAGTACATCCGGTCCTTCCACCCCGAACCCAGATAATTGGTGAGTTACCTCTCCTGCCACCATGTTCCTCGAAATCGGCGCACTCAGATCGTGAGTCTACGCAGAAATGTACATGGGTGTAGCCCTTATGAGTCCTGGTGGTGGGGATAGCGTTCTGCGTCTTTCGAAATACTGATTGAATTTACAGATATTTTGCTCACCTTTCGCAATACTCCTCCCTCTATGCTCCTGCCACTGTAAGTTTTACCCTTGATACATAGATACGTTATTTCGCGAGCTCATTCCTTTTCGCAGGCACAATCTATCCATGCCCTATTCCTTGCAAACGGCATGTTGGACCCGCAGCTTCAACGCCGGTAGGACTCACTCCGCCTATCTATATTACACGTTAACCCATAACGAGGTACTCGGTCGTAGTATTACTGGCGCTCGTCGAGCGCCTAAAATTCGAAATCTTCGCTTTTGACCTCCATCCATCTTATAGCCTCGGGATTCCTTTATCTATTTACCTTTCTCTTTTCTGCACATGCAGGACCCACAAGAGATTGGAAGAGTGTGCTTTGGGGCTCTAGGGATGGATTTGGATGTGGGTGGAAGAGGGTGTAGAATCTGAGGGATGTCGATGAGAAGACGGACTCCAGCGCGCGGCAGTCCTTCATCCGTTTAGAAGTGTTGGCATGGATTGGCCTTGTCCAAGAACTCGGTGCCGGAGCATCTCCTTTCTGCTGACGAACACCCGCTGCTGCCGCCGCTCAATTGTTTAACTCGGATCCTCTCGTTACCACATCAATCTCCTTTAGACTTTGCCCTCGAACTCTCGCTGTCCAGGACCCAGGATTGATGTCGAGTGGAAGGGAAGATGAATGGAGAGGCCGCAATGCTTTTTCAGCATGCGGTCTTCTCAATATGTTGGAGCTTTGAACTAGAGTAATGTGTGCGCCTATCGCGACACAAACTCTCTCCTCAGGTACCCGATGCTCTCCATATTCCCGCTACCGTCGTCGTTTTCTGATTCTGATCCGGCGCCTCTACAACATCTATTGGTTTGTTGGCTCCGTTCCCGAGACCGACTCCAGAGCTCATGCTTAACGTTTAACGTTTAACGTGTACTTTCCAGCCTCTCTCCATCCCGTTCAGAGTTTTCCCGCTTCTGCACCGACATTCGCCTATCTCCTCAGCCTGGAGATTCTTCGTATCACTAGACCACTTATCCAGGACTCTGTTTGGGGATTAGGAAGGATTTGGTAGAGAGGAGTGAGGTCTGGAGAAGGACGGGAAGATTAGCTGCATTTTCCAGCACGCGGTATTTTCATAGTGGGCTGCAGTGTTTATCCATCACGCAGCAGCATCTTCCATTCGTCACGACGTATTCATTGACTAAATCTCACTGCTCGCTTCAACATCCACCTTTGTTGATTCTCTCTTGGATGCTCGCCGTTCCAGGCTCCAGAACTCTCGGTGAAGGACGTTATTGGAAAGGTTAGGCTGCTACTGAGTTCGTCACTCCTTCTCCAAATCCTTTCGTTGGAATCCCTTCCATCCTTCATACCCTCTGCGCCGCTCACATGCTCAATCACGCATCACCTTTCGTCTCCTATATCACCTCGGGACCCAGGATTTTATGAAACGAGGTAGAAGCTGGTCGGGATGTAGGAGAGGGACTTTGGACACATTGGACAGGTTCTCGCAGATACCAGCGACGTGGATCGTCACTATTACCCATCCTATTTCGGAGCATTGTGGTGTTTCCCTCGTGCTGCCTCACTGAGCCTCTTTCCCAAGTTTTCCTCCTTCTGGCTAGGAAAAGGCCGTAGTATGAGCTAACGGCGCTCGCCTTGAGGCCTTGAGGACTAGGTGTGGTTCGGGATCTGAATGCAGTTTTTTGCGCCCACGTACAATTGGGATCTCTTTGCTTCGACCTATCCCGTCCACTGGGCTCATATGCTATCTCTATATCTATCTCGAGTTATATACAGAGTATGTTCGCCGCCTCCGTATGCAGCTATTTTGTAGCTCTCTACCAGAACTCATTTTTCACTCTAAAACTTTGTTGATTAAGAGGCGAGCGGAGTGTAATCAACAAGTGTTGTGGTGGGTTCCTAGAAGGTATGTGGGGTGGGCGGGCATATGTTCGCCGCCTCCTAGTTCATTATGATCTTCTTGCGGTTGTCTTTCGT
This sequence comes from Rhodocollybia butyracea, assembly GCA_015501585.1. Classification (NCBI taxonomy): domain Eukaryota; kingdom Fungi; phylum Basidiomycota; class Agaricomycetes; order Agaricales; family Omphalotaceae; genus Rhodocollybia; species Rhodocollybia butyracea. The sequence goes on along the minus strand of JADNRY010000164.1, from coordinate 55,088 downwards.
TGTTTATCACAGCTCACAGCCACGAGAAAAGCAAGATCTTGATGGTATGCCAGACTGCTACAGGAGTCCGGACTCAGGTCTTACAAAACTTTTACACCGTCACTTGATTCACGAAAGATCATGTCTGCATGTGCACGCTTCCACACTTACTCTTACTTTAAGTATCTGACTGCTCATCGTCATAATTGGACAGGGTTTTCTCATTTTAGTGGCGTTTTACAGGCTTTGAACGAGAAAGAGGTACCATAAATCAACGATTTCTGGCCATATTACCTCTTTTCTGACATAGTTGATGCTTAGATTGAACTCGATGTTGATCCTGAAGACAAAGTACACTAGGTTCACGTTTGCGCTCAGTTTATAAAGTGCCACTAGATCTCTCTCGTCCAAGAAAACGTCGAGGAGCAGGAATTCCACCAGTATAGCAGTGGCTTATTTTTGCTGGAAGACAATTGTGCGTCCTTCTACACGTCATCGTTATCCTCGGTATACTGACCTATTTTTATTCAGACCCGATGACAAGACGGCTTAGGGAACAAATTTTCAGTTTAAGCTCTTCCGAGCTCTGTGCCTCTGCTTGCCTGTAGACGCGTTATTAAGTAGTCTGATTATAGAATATGCACAACAGCTTACCGAAAAACAATATTTATGGCCTGTGAAACAGTTTTTGGATTGCATCCAGCGGGTGGCATTATTCATCTAGAGTCGTCTCTGGAGCGGGACCAATAGCACCCTAGGCCTGAAGGAGCGGAGCAGCTGGCAGGTTAGCAAGTTGTTGTGCAAGCTAACGAGAAGGAACCACTACTTAGTTCTAATACTATCCCAACTAGGCGCTTATACAAGCGCCGTTTGAGATGCCCTGGAGCCAATGTTGCCCCGATCAGCTTAATTTTATTTGTAAAAGGTAGCCTGACATCCCTCACCCAACATTATGGTCACCATAGCCCTGTATGTTGAGCTCATCGTCGGCAATGAAATTCGCAATTTAATGCCTTTTTTAATGATGGCTGGGAAAGAATGGCATATATGTTGGCAATAAATAACCAGTGGATGAGACTTGTAGGGCATGATATGTTCCTTAGAGGTTAAGGATTAGGGGATCATAGAGGGTTTTTATCTCAGGGTTGTCGTCGTCACAAAAAATGTGTTTTACTACAGAGTGTGTGATTTCAAGGGGGCGCTAATTTGGACCAGTCATGGTTATCCATGTATGCACATTCAGGTGGTCATGTAACTTGTTATTAGTTTATTAGGACCTCTGATCACCTACTCCATTCACCTTCCGCCGTCAACCCTGCTTAGGGGGGGTATACCAGTGTCCAGAGTTAATATGCCATCAAAACCACTAAATCGGGGTCTTTGTTAGGTATGTCTCAAATAAAAATATTTTGACTATCCCAGTCACTTTTAGGGACTATTTCCTTCATATTCCATGTACCAAGTTATATCTCAATGTTGCCATACAGCCCTCTAGCGCAATTTTAATGAAATCCCCCGCTTCATTCTGGTACTTTTTGCTTTTCCTTTAGGCAAATGTATGTTGCATCTATGCTAAATACATGATTTATTATAGGGACCTAATAGCCACTATTACCTCCCCCTATGCTCATTTGGTGAATTTATTACCTTCTTCTGTCTTTGTGAGCAATTTGGTCAAGGGTCACGTAGAGTTTCAGGGTTAGCTGTGTATGGCCCATCCACCAACATGGTTTGGTGTTACAAGGCACCTATCATGTCTTTCACACATATTTCATGTACTATGTGTGGCCTAAATGTCTTTATTCATGGCTCTATGCACTAATTATATCTTGGCGGCTATTTTTTTGGTGGCTGTGTATCAAGTATTGGTCATTCCCACTTTGGAATGACATTGAACAAAAACATAGCACCACTACCAATTGTGGCCTAGGGACTCGAACCCTTGTGCATTCTCTCAGCCTTGGACTGTTTTTTTTTTTTTTTTCCCTTGTACCACTTTGCTATACAACTTCACCACATAGTGAGCAGTTGCATCACGTGTCTTTATCTTAGTATTCCTAATCTTAACAAAGCTCAGATAGCATAGTGGTATAACCTATCACTCGGCAAGCTCACGGGTTTGAATCCCATCTGAGCGCACCTTGAGAAACAGATCCATGAACATCCTCTGTGGGGGTTACGCCAAGAGTGCGAAGCTTGGGGCGAATCTCGAGCACACTGGACAATGAAATTAATTATCACGTGATGGGTGATGAGCCATATCTCATGCCTGGGGAATGGTTTATGACTCACTGCACATCATATGACCTCTTCTGTTAGGGCAAGCATCATGTGACAGCTGATGAGTCAAATTTCATGCCTGGGGCGCCATTTGTGACTCACCGGTAGATCAGGTGATGAGACAATGTTGTGCAATGACCTCATTGCATCATTGGTTTTTCAAATTGTGCGCAACCATATTAGGCTTACTATCGGAACTGAATTTCAGTTCCGATGTTAATGACATCATCTGATGAGCCATATCTGATGCCCGGTTTATAGCTCACTCGTGTGTCATGTGGCCTGTTCCCATGAGACTGCTCACCCGCTTGTGATGACAAGAGTTGTTGTTACCATAATAATGCTACTCTCAATCAATATATCCCGCAAGCTCAGCCAGGGTTCAATTTCACTGAGTGACCATTTCTTGCGCTTTTTTTCAATGTACCGCTCTCCATAAAAATTAAGTGTCTTGACATGGGTATTTCCTGCCCAAGGAATACTTTATGACTATCTGATAGATACAATGTTAATTCCAAGAGCGGTGAATGCTTCCAAACTGAAGAACTGGTAAAATAAAAATAATAGCTTCTTTAGGGTAGGCTTTTGCGCAATGGGATTGCCCCGGTAAATGTAGATATATGACATCATCACACTGTTGTTTTTCAAATCCCTGTCTTTAGGGTAGGCTTTTGCGCAGTGGGATTCGGCTTTTGTATTCAAATGAAACTAGATAAGAGTGCAATGACATCATTGCATCATTGGTTTTTCAAATCCCTGTCTTTAGGGTAGGCTTTTGCGCAATGGGATTGCCCCGGTAAAAATAGATATATGACATCATCACACTGTTGTTTTTCAAATCCCTGTCTTTAGGGTAGGCTTTTGCGCAGTGGGATTAGGCTTTTGTATTCAAATGAAACCAGATAAGAGTGCAATGACATCATTGTGTCATTGGTTTTTTGAATCCCTTTCTTTAGGGTAGGCTTTTGCGCAATGGGATTAGGCCTTGGGTCACCCATATGCCATATGACCTGTTCCTTTACGACTTCAAGGCATATAACCCTTGCCCAATCAAAGTCCCTTTGATGACAACAGTTGTTACCTTAACAATACTCAGATAGTATAGTGGTATTAGCTCTTGGGTCAATATCAATCCCCAAGCTCACGGGTTCAATTCCCCTCTGTGTACTTTGGCCCCCATTCCTTGTTAATTTTTTTTTTCCTCAATATCAATACTCAATTTCTCTGGCGTGTTAGAACCATGTAAAGCTAGCATTAATTCCAAAAATGGTAACTGGTTCCACTCTGAGGAACATTAGGCTGACCTGTAATTGAACCTTGATTTTAATGACACCACGTGACGTTTGATGAGCCATATCTTATGCCCGGGGAATGGTTTATGACTCACTCATGTCACATGACCTGTTTCCATTAGGTGTAGGTGCTCCTAGCCTGGCTCTTGCCTTTAACCAGTTTGGAAAATCCTGATAGTGGCAACAGAAAAAAGACCCGGGAAGGGATGGGCTTCTTGAGTTTATAGACTATCTGGCCATGACTACGACCCATGTTGACCTCCCAACCCATCCATATTTTTCTTGTGATATAAAAAAAACTGGCCGTCATATATGATCACAAGTGAAATATCTACTTAGAGCCTGCTTGGGAGTCGAACCCAAAGCATCTTGATAAGATGAGTTGAATGAATGATAATGCCGTTGCACCATCAGGCCATGGATAAGAGCACCCATATCTTTTCTTTAACAATCACATTCAAAGAATTTATTTGGTGGCATATGATTGTGAGTAAATGATAGATATTCCTAAAAGGAATGGTTTCTTGTTAGTTACTTAATGGGGTAATGATGTCATTGTCATCCAAACCAAAAATTCTGCTCTGAGCATTGTAATACACTACCTTCAAGGTGTGTGTTGTAGATCAGCGTCTGAAATTTAAGAATGCCCTTATAGTCTAGTGGTATGACACTTCAGTCCTATAAACGTCAATGTCCTGTACCTCTGACTGAGGAGGCGTGGGTTCAAATCCCACTAAGGGTATACGTCCACTCCTTTCTAAAGGAGCTGTTACATTTTTTATTGATGGGGTAAGGTGTTGTTTCAAGCCAGGAACCAACAGCCAGAGATACAATGACATCATGCTCGAGTTTCTTGTCAGCGACAAACTGTCCAAGGGCATGTGCTGGGACTATATCACCTCCAGTGCTCTGGACAATCAAACAAAAAATAAATCTGTTATACTTATAAGCCCATGTTGCCTGAGTGGATCGAACCCTTGTAGATTGCATTAAATAATAATGACGAATCACATATGCCACTGAGGCATTATCAAGTTCCGAATATATGGCGTCTTTATCACTAACTGATCTGACATTTGATGAATCACGGCATCTAAGCCACTGTGACTTGCTTGTTTGAGTGTGTAATAGGAATTGTCCGCCCGGTTAAAGCTAGTCCTACGACACACTACCTGGATGTACTTGCCATCATCTCCTGTCAATTCCTGATAGCGGCTCGGTCATTTCACTTGATCTCTTGTCATAACCTAAGGATGTGAGCAATCGCACCTGCACTGCAAACTGTTTACGCTGTAAAGTTTGACTGTCAATAGCTGGCCAGTAACAAGAAAAATCTACTCAACAGCTGGAGCATCGCTGCTCGTTCTGTTTCAGGGGGGCGCATTCACCTGCTCGTCCGACATACTCACCAACCGTCTCAGGAGAACCTACAATATTTTTTCTTTTTGAAAACTTGTTTCGCATTTGGCAGATGTCCTTTGGGGTGTGATTCAAAGTCTAGGAGAGTTTTACAAGTTCTTGGCCCAAGTCTTATTTGAAGGAGAGATGTTTTAGTATTGGAGGAATCATCATCGATCCCATTTAGGCTGGAAGCTGATTTCATAGCAATCCTCAGATAGTATAGTGGAATTAGCCCTTGGTCAGTACCATTTTAGGGGCTGGGGTTCGACTCCCTCTGAGACTGATATGAATCTTGATGCCTTTTTTTAATAATTTAAATTGACACCATAACAACACTCAGATAACACAGTTACAACAGTTGGTGAGACATGGGTTTAAATGTGGTGCCATTGCACTATTAGGCCATGAATACCGCTGAAGGCAAAGAACTCCATTGAACATTATATGTACATCCCAGCTCACCAACACTGTAGGCGGACATTTCCACATACCTCAATAGATTTTGACTGCAGAAATTATTAATTCCCTTGTGGTCTAGTGGTTTGATGCTCTACTTTGACCAAAGTGGTGTGGGTTCGTATCCCACCAAGGGTACACATACACTGCGCCCTGAACATGTTTTTATCTTGTCCGAGGACAAAATCCACAACTTAATCACAGATGGGATCAAACCCTTTGAATCATATGCCACCCATTGGAGGACCTGCTTACCCCTAGGGTGTTATACCCTCCCGGAATCCCCGCAACACCGCCCCTCCAAATTTAAATCCTTCCAACCACTGATCCGATCACCTTCAAATTAAAACCCTAGCTAGGTCATGTGATCACCTTCCTTTTCATCACTTTACCATAAAATTCCCACGCCTCCTCATCAGCATTTTTCACTTTTAAAAAAAATTCCTCAAAGTCAATTTTATTTTTTTCATGTGACTTGATTTTTCTCACAACCACATAGCTACCAACATGTGGGAGTTATATGTAGATTCATCTTGAAAATCTGCAATGGAGATTTTGCCTGTAAACCCCTAACTCTAAAAAGAAAACCCTAAGGTAGGTGCAAGGCTCACAATATTATCTTAACAAAACATCTGACTCTGGGAATATAAAGTGACATAAAAGCTTGAGGTTGCTGGTTCAAGTCTTACAGGTGTAAGGTTCTTCATTGCTTTGGAGCAACAGTGGAGACGGAGAAGGTTGTTCCTTCTCAGGTGGGTGGACATGCACCCATTCTGCCAAATTGACCCATCTGTCCATGTCTTCATCGCTTCTTGCACCTGTAAGCCCAAAAAACGTTGGGTGGCAAAGGCCTGCATGACGGTAACCAGTACAAAGTCCTAAAAATCTGTCATCCGACATGAGAAACATGAGAAACATTGGTCATACCCACCTCATTTTTTTGTTTTGTACGACCGCGTCATGTACCATCAAGTTCAATTTCATCAGGTTATCATCACTCTTGTCCGATTTGCCACTATATTTGGACTTCAAGAACTTCAATCTGAATCTGGCAGTGTGGAAACAATCATTAAGTGGTGCTTGGAGTACCAGTGGTACGTCTCCTGGTTGTCCATGTCTTTATCATATCCCAGACTGCCGAATCTTTAGCTCAGGTGTTTCTTACTCTCTTGGAGTATCCCAACATGCCAAATATATGCTCTGAGTTGTTGCATCCAATGCTAGCTGATAACGCCTTTGCCTCCCGAGTTGGCTACTAACATTTATCGCTCTGCATGTTTGGCGCGTCACATTAGCTTTACTGGTGATCTTTTGTGTTCCAGCTCTTACCATTCAACATTGTTAGTTCAACGAGTCAATTCTCAACTACGTCTTGGATGGCTGTTTGCATTATATCATTCATGGAGTATGTCCTCGTGCCTTGCTATAACATTCTCGCAACTGCAGCTGGTATATTCGGTCGTTCTTGCTAGGTTTCTCTCTCGCCTTGTTACCAACACAACCTATCTTGGCCTCTTACATGCTTATTCTTAGTTATAGTGGCAACCTCTGGTGTCAATCCCAAAGCTTCATTTCCTAATAGTTGGCCAAATCAACCGCCTCAATGTGACAGCCTTCAAATAACTCAATAATTTCTGGTGCATTCAGACACGTTACACCGGTAATTGCTTTGATTCATATCTGAAAGCTTCACTTACCATCATTCTGTGCGCAGCAAAACCACTCTCGACACTTTGAGCTTCCCTTCTGGACCTCTTGAACAAGCCGCAGTCATCAGCGAGGAAGCTGGTGTCAAATGTATGCCCATTGGGGCAAATGGGATGGTCTTAATTGCATGAAACTTCATTAATCATTTGTCACTGGTGGATGAACGATATGCAGATTTTATCGCAGATCCAACTTTTCTTGGTCTGAGTCTTCTTCTCCTAACCTCGCCATTTCTCTCATTCTTTGTCTCAGAATACAGTACCCCATGTAGGTCCATCCACATTGATCACGACGTAGCAAATGTTGTTGATGTTATAGCCTCACACCTGAATCTTTAAGGAATGTTGGGCTGCGGCTCCAAAAAATCCAACGAATATCAAAAAAAGTTGGATTAAGCGCACGGAAGGACGTTATGCAAGGGTGTTCGAGGTGAGCTTTGAACTGTTCTCACTGTTCCTCACTAAGTGATTCCTCCTTCCATCCCTCTCTTCATCTCACAATGTGGTGGAAAATACCACTGCTGTAAACTCGTCCGTCAGCGAAATATTTTTGAAGAATCTGGACTACAAGCGGTTCTCACCGTTGCAGATGTATTTGGTTTAGAAGCCAATATGATTCTGTTTCGGTGCGTTTTGGCAGCGTTCGGCGTTCTTCTAATTATGAATGTTCGGTCTCTTGCATTTATTTTATAGCATATGCATCTCTCAGTATCACGCTGGGTGAACGATGGACCTAATGAAAGAGCCTTCTCACAACCAAAACAATGATAACAGCGCATTTGGTCAGGGCGTACATGCAATGCTATTGGCGACCTTCCGCTAGTCGTAGATATCAGAAAGGGAGGCGATAGGCGAACCGTATGCTCTGAGTACTAGAGGCAGAGTGAACCAGAATGATATGAAGTGAGGCTGCAGATAGAACGAACAAAGATGCTGGGAAATCTGTATGTTTAAATTTTTTTGTATTTCCTTCTTGATTTAACTGTCCAGATTTCGCATTTAGCTATGATCTTGAACACTCAATATAAGTACATCGATCATAAAGACAGGTGTGTACGTTGTATTTGACATCAAGCTCTGTACTTTTTAATCACCAGGATCCCCGAGCTTCTAAGATGTAGGTAGTGAATTTCGGTGGAGAAGGTAGCATCATTGACGGGTGTGCTCGATGGTACTTGGGGACTTGAACCGCCAAGTGTTCCTACTCCTGGTATGTGTGACCAGCTATGCAAGTGCACGCATGGCTACTTGTTGTATAAAATTGTCAGTTGGAGAAGTAATTTCTGGTTTACAAAATGGAGTGTAACAATACCATTGGGCATAGGTAGTGATACCTAAAAATTCATGAACAAAGATATCAGTATCGCTTAAGAGACAGCAGCCGCATCATTGGGGACATCGGGTGCAGAGTTAATATTGGAGTTCAACCACCCTAGCTTCAACCCCCAAGCTCGTTCCAGAAAATATGCATGCCAGGCCAGAATACTTGACGTTATGTCTTAAAGTTCAGAGACGAATTCAGCGTGCGCAGAGTATCTAATGATACCCTCGTCTTCGCCCATGGCTCAAGGCATGGCAGCGTGGATAGTGAAAGTGAAAAAGTTTCACTGGCAACAAAGGTAAGCCAAATTAAATGTATCTCTTCTGTTTGATTGAGTTGATTTTTGCTCGCTTCAAGTTGAGGTTACAACTGAGCCACTGTCATCATCGGTGGTCTATGGAGAAGACGTTACGGATATTTACTATCCCGCTTGTCAGTACTCAGTACTCAGGCGCAGCCAGACTTTTTCTATCTGATTGTTTGGTCTGTTTACATACATACCATGTGGTAACTAAGTATAAGAATCTAATCCTATTCTTTCGTTGTCATTGTACTGCTCTTCGTTCCCTCGCATACTCATACTGCAGCAAGCCGCACATGGCTTTCCGCCTCTTTTCCGCCTCTATACTGCGGGCCGGGAGACTACCGGCAGTACCACGGCGTCTAAATAAAGCTGCCGGTTTTGGCTTATGCGGTTTCATCTTCACTTCACTTTTTCTTGGGAGCTCTGCGGTTGCGCCGAAGGGGTCAGGATGACTTTAGGTACTGCAACCACAGCAGTTACCGCCATTTCCAAAGTTCTATCACAACATCTTGGCTTGGAGCTTTTCGAGCATCCAAGATTCAAATAAGCCATTTTAGGACAAGGGCGCCAAAGATTTTGTCACTCCTGGCCAGAATAGGGTGGTTCTGGAACAATTTGACGTTCAAGGCAAGTACTTACGTTTCAATTCTCTCTCGTGTTTTTATTAACTTTGGAATAGCTGTTCTTTCGTCATCTCTCGCACTGGCTTTCTAGCTCTCAGTTTCATATCATATCTCCTTGGTTGTCAGCACTTATCAGTGCCATGCCAGACTTGTTTACTCGTCCACCCATGAATCTCTGAAGTGTACAACTGGAAAGTTACTGACCTCAGTTCATTATGATCGTCATTCCATAACGTGGATGACTTGGCCTCTGCAGCGCTTGATCTTTCAGCTCTTACGAACCTGCACGAAGTGTACGAACTGGCTAGTATCTAGTATGAGCGTGCTACGAACATGACACGCATGTTCCTACTATATACGCTCGAGGAGAGCGGCTCCGGCTTGATTTTCACTCTTACCCCTACGTCTTCCACGGCATCGTTTCTTCCGGAAGCTCCAGTTGATGCTCTTACCCGCGCGCCTAGGAACCTTATGAAGAGATCTGGGTAATTCATTTTACTTTATCTCAAGTTGGGCGGTATCCCTTGCCTCCCCCACCCGCCCCACCTCCTGTGGCCCTCCCCTTCAGTACTCTCTCATTCTGTGTTACGGCGGGCGATAGAATCATTCCAGCACCTGCGGACTCAACCTCAACCATCTCTTTCCTGAGGTCTCCTCTTCCTTCCAAATTCGCACCGGCGAAGTCCACGTTCATCGCAGAGGGTTTCGATGGACTCTAGCTCCTCGAATGCTGATGCCCAACCTTTCCGGGAATCTCAATCCAAGTACTGGTCCTACGTGCGTGGGGTTCAAGGGTCATTTGATCTTGAATACTGCCACCACTACGTAGGGTCGAGCTCAACGAACAACCGTGACCGGCTCGGCTCTAACTCATCGGAATGGAATACTTCTACGCCCTTCATGCTTTCATGTCAGAGAACGACGACGAAGTGCCTTTCAGGGCAGGCGAACGAATCCAAGTATTGGAAAAAGACAATTCATACGGGCAGGAAGGGGGCAGGTATGTAAAAAGAGGGCCGGAATCTCGCAGGCAAGACAGGGTTATTCCCGCAAAGCTACGCTACACCGCACCAGACTTGGGTTCAACATCCGGCACTCTTCAGCCATTAAATGAAGAACGATCCAGAAGCACTCGCAGCTCTACCTTCGCCCTCAGCTTCTTCATTCCCAACCAACTCAAGTACCTTTCACTTTACCCCTCCCCAATCACTGCACCACAGCGTCATATCTGGGATTCCTTCATACGTACGCGATACCAAATTTGGCGAAAACCCAACTTCCTCTGATGAAATCTCTTCTGGCCCTCTGACCTCTCAAAAACCCTTCCGTCCCCATGGTCTGTGCCCCAAATCATCACCTGGCTTACCTCTCAAGGCTTCGGTCAGAGACCCGTGAAAAATTCACTAAACCAGAAATCACCAGTGACATTCTTCTCGAGCTGAACGAAGTTAACGTCCTCAAAAACGAACCGGGGATCAAAGCATTTGGCAACAGGCCAAGGATCATTCATGCGATCAGGGCTGATGAGGCCACTTACGCCGTCTGTTCCTTACGACAAACCGGGATTGGAACTTTTATTCCAGATGCTCCGGTCTACGGGCGTACCTGGCCCAGGGACCAGGGTTAGATCTTCTAGTTGTGGACCTTCCACCTGGTATGGGGAATATTAATATTCCACTTGTCTTCAGTTGGTCGATAGCCACGTGTGAGTAATTGCGCATCGTTTCTTTCTTGACCCTGATACATCTACTGGCTCTCTTAGGTGCGGTGATTGTTACTGCAGATACCTTAGCTCTACACGACATTCGTTGAGGGGAGGCCTTCCTCTAGGCTCTCGCTGAGCTAACGGCCGACAACGCCTACCTTCTCTGACTAGATGATGTGCATTGGGAACAGCGCTTCAGTGAGAGTGTAGGCGCAGTTAATAATTGTGGATAAAGCGCCTAGCGAGCTCCCCTTAGTGGCAGATATCGGAAAGGGATTGGATAGAGGCATACCTTACGCTTTGAACGCTGGAGGCACAGTGATGGAAACTGACCTTGTAGAGCGTTGCAGAGAAGGCTTTGAGTGCAATCGACATGAGGTAGTGGACGGGAGGGGTGGAGATGCTGCCTGTTCTACGTCCCATTTGGCTGAGGCCGGTCTTTGATCACGTCCACTGTCTTAAAAGAGGAAGGGAAACTACGCTCAGCGTGTTGGTGCTGCCCCTGGTATGTCAATCGCCTCATCGTACTGTATATCGCATTTCTGACTTTTTTTGTTTGGTTTCGTGTTTTTGGTTTACTTCGCTGCCGTCCTCAAGTGCCGCGCTGCAGGAATTCTCGAGCTAGGGATAACAAGAAGCATATTGTGGATCATCATCTGTCATTCCACACATCGAGTTGCAGCCCTTGCCAACAAAAATGTGAGCTTTTGTCTTTGCTTTTCTGTTGATGCGTTTCGTTCTCGCTGGCGTTTACTGAGCTTACTACGGTTCTAGATGAACGGCCGCTGAACGTCTGAACTACCCCTTTCTGTGAAGCACATTTTTGTCCTTCATTGTGCCCATAGTACCCTTTGAATTGTACATTCAAAATTTTAGATATTGGAGCTACTCACGCCTAAAGATCAACGTCCGATCAGTCGTAGGTGCATAAGTGAATATCTGTGGTTCATGCATCATCTCTGAGTCTTTTCTCTGTAACCAGATCCCCGTACCTTACTGTTGAACCCGCTCGCGCATGGGACCAAATGCCCAGCTTCGGCCAGCTCTTTGGTTTTTCAAGTATTACTCCGTCAGGTTGGTCTTTTAATATACATGGATATGATTTTACTTCTAACAGGCTATGCTTAGCATCGTTAGGTTGCGGTTTTGCATACGTACGGCCGTCATTCTACTCTGTACTTGCTCAGCCTGTTCGATATTGTAAGTATGTAACGGATGTATACTAAGTACTTGATTCATCAAACACCAAAGTACTTTTCCTTTCACTACATGAGAGTGAGGACTGCGACTTGTCCAGTATTGGTCCAGTGCAGGAAAATTTGGTAATGCTCAATAATCGATGACTCATGACTCATCAGTACGTTTCATGATCACATGTTGGATTTAAACAAGCAATTCTCTTTCAGACTTTGACAGCTTCGCACTTCCTGTCAATGCCCCGGCCAGCCAGACGCGTATAGTATGTTTTTTTATGAATGGCCATCGATTCCATTGCTGATTGATGTGATAGCGCCTGCCAATATGGCGAACAATGCGCATATCAGTTCACTCTACCTGGCAATGGAACGCAGCTTGCTCATAACAGGCTGTTTCACTCTGGGAGCGTAACAACTGGAGGAACCGCTAGTAAGTATCAAAGTATTGCTTTTGTCAAATATACTCAAGGTTGTTGAAGAGTGGCAGAAGAATGGCAAATTACTCCCCAGAAATGGAACTTGTGGAAAACTACAGTGTATCTGTGGCAATCCTGCGCACGCGCGTTACTCCCATTACATCCAGAGAAAATTAATAGCAGAGCAGAATCCACACCCGCCGCCTGACACTGACGCCTATCCGGATCCAGAGCCCGAGCCACAATGGGAACTAGCGAGAGCCAAAGCCAAAGCCGCCAAAGCCGAGGCCAAAGTTAAGGCTAAACCATCTATCACCAAAGCTAAAGCTTCCAGCACTAAAGAAACCGCGGCTAAACCTGCAGAGAAACGCAAAAGGCGCAACGTTGTCTACAGTTCTGACTCTGAGGATGGAGAGGAGGACGTTGGAGGGGGGAAACGAATATGCACAGGATCCACCGGAGAGCCAGACGACAATGGCAAAGAATCGGCAGAGAACGACGGAAGTAAAGCGGGAGAGGACGAAGAGATGGACTCCGGAAGCTTATGGGGTGACAACACCGACAAAGAATCCGAAGCGGAAGACCGTGGAGGGTGGTCTGGCGGTCTTAGAGAACGAGCTCGTTCTACTCGAACTCGATCCAGCGACGGCGAAGAGGATGATGAAATGGGCTATGGAGGTGATCGTGACGACTCCGGAAGTGTTTATTCAGATGACGGCGAACGATCCGAATCCGATGACGATGGTGTTTTTATTCCAACAGTCCTTCACTCCCGATTCAAGGGACATGCTCCGGCTCCAAACAAGTATATGTCCTACCAGAACGCACTAGGGAAATGGGTCTTCTCTCTGCAGGAATCTGACGGTCTGTTCACGTATCTGCACCCCCAAGGCTCCTTCACTTGCTCCGAACATCTTCCTGGCCGTCATGACAATTACCGCGACGTCTCTTGCGCTGTTGTCAGTTGGCTAGGATTGTCTTACGAGCACACTCTTGATGGATTCGCATGTGCGACCTCCCATAACATGCTTGGTCTTCAGGAGCTAAAGATTTTTGTCAACAAGCCTGAGTTTACAAAATTTTTTACCATAACGAAGGAGGGACCAAAGCACACTGCTGAAGGCCAGCTGGGTGCAAGGCGACTTCTTACTCATCTTCAATCTTCATTCCCCAAGCTTCTTCCAGATATCACTGCGATTGTGGACCGTGCTTCCAAAGTTTTACTCTCAAGACCAATTCCTTATCTTAAACCTCCCATCAAAACTATCACTTGCCACTTTTGTCATTCCGAACTCCCTAGTGACCAGTGGCGCGGTCACCTTCGTGACGGAAGCAAATCTTGCATACGAGATGATGCGCAGAGGGCCCTTCCCAAAGTTCATAAAGTCTCTCGATGGTCGCAGTCGTTACTAGGTGGGAGAGAAAAACGGCAATCGCGTGCATTCTTCGTTGAAGATTACCATGGTGTCACTTACCAATCAAAATCCTCCGCACGAGAAACCGCCCATCACTTGCCCCAATCCATGCAGCAGGAACGACCCCCATATCTCCCAGAAAACATGTGGTTGTTTCTTATTAGTATCGAATACCGTCCAACCCTTTCCGACATCCGACAAGCTCGGGGTGAGGGTCTCGATCCTACTGTTCTCACAGATATTGTCGCACCCCCCCTTTCCGTTGTCAAAAAGTATGATGAAGGTACTCGAGATAGGAAGCGAGAGGAAGCTCTAGTCATTTGTGCCAATTTTTTCCCCCTTTATCTAAAGCACGCGAGTACAGGCGTGAAGGATGCACATGGATTCACCAAAATGCTGAAAAAATAGTATGTGGACATTTACTCATCCGAATTACAGTTTATATATTTATCGTTTCACAGCTCAGGCTTAAATTATCGAATATTCAAAGCAGAGAGCAGCTATAAAACTTACGGAAGAGTCGCTACCGATATCATCTCCTTTATGCTCCGATGGAGAGATTCAAGAAGGCTCACGGAACTCATTCCACTACGAATGGACGAGAAACTTTTAAAAGCATTTGAACGTCTCGAGAAACGGGTCTATGCCAACCCGTCAAGAGTGTCACTAGACACATTGTCTCCTCTGCTTCATACTATCATCATTCGTCTCATTCGCAGCCCTAACCCATCGCTTACCAAAGAGCTGACTCTTATAGAGTATGTTCTACTTTTCGAGACATTACAGGGTAGCCGCACAGCTGGCCAAACCCTTCATCTAGGTCATATTAGGGATGCATCATCGCTGACTGGAAACGTTGCAAGGCATGCCCGCGTACTTTGTGCATCTACTTTCTTGGCAATGTCCAATGGAGGTTGGAGGATCTCTTATCACCTTCCAGTCTCCAGCGATACCGACGGTACCGGTGAGAAAGGAAACCTTGACAATACTAATGGTGGACTCCACAACGCCAACGGGGAACTTGACGATGCCGCCAGCGGACTTGACAACACCGACGATAAACTCAGCGATTCAGAGTCGTCAGAGGATACCGACTCTGACGACTCTTCCGAAACTGAATCAGAGGATTTCTCTGACCAGTCGGAGGATTCTCCTGAGAGCGAGCCAGAGGATAGCATGGACGAGAGTTTGGCTCTGGATCCGCCGGACTCATCTGAAGACGGTCCTCGACCAAACTTACGAGATTTAGTTTCTGTACAGGCCAAAACAGACAATCAGTTTGGAAAGTATGTGTGACTTTTGTTTCAATCAACCTGAGCTAAACGTTGTTGCAGTGAATCTAAAAAGGCACTCAAACAATTTCTTCGCAAAGATAGACACACGACCAGGACTGTGTTCGGTATAATTCACGAGATTTGGAAGGAAGCCGATAGCTGGAGTCGTGCCGTCAAGGGCCATAAAACGTTTCGCGTTCATCCCTGTAACCTCCGCTTTACGTACTCGATCAACGCAAAAACCAAGTTCGAGTTTCCGCTCACTGATTTTTCCAAGAATTATAACCTCGAGCTTGAGGCTTTGCAGCAAGCCTTCAAAAAATTAGTTCCTCTTTCACTACAGGAGAAGTTTCTACAGTCCTTTGCCATCTCCAACCTGTTCGACGACATACGCTCCCATCAATCGATCTTCAAACAACAACAAAACAAGGGTTATATTGGAAACTTCGTGGAGGAACTTAAAGAACAGCTCTGGCATACGAAAACACACGGTCGAGATCTCGCAAACAAAGATAATATTTGGAACTGGATAGATGACGTCGAAGCCCTTCAGGAACATCTCATCCGAGGTATTTTTCCAACCATGGGGGTGACGCTTCGGGCTACTCAGGGGGGAGCTCTCTCCTACGACTCTTCTGGAAGCTATATTCGTTGCCTGCGAATCATCGATGGGCTGGTGTGCCTGGTGGGGCCGTTGTCAAAAGTAGACAACGACAAGCAGCGTCGGTGCTTCTTTAGCTTGAAGGCTGACATGGCTTGGTACTTGCTGTTTTACCTTGGTGTCCTTCGACCCGTGGTTATCTCTTTGATTCAAGAGCCGGTTATAAATAACAGCGCGCCCGTCAAAGACCTGGAGCATTACATCTTTGCCAAGCTGGGAAGACTGACCCAACTTCGCGCATGTTATCGATTCGAAGGGACCGAAATCGACGCATGTCTCAAGGCCAACTTGTTAGGGCTGGATACAAACAGCCTTCGTCATGTCACTACCGGAATCCTTAGACACTGGCGCCCTGACCTAGACTTGCCTAGCGAACGCACAGATGATCCAACTTCCACTTCAGTTCTAGACTTGCAAGGGCAACACACTAGCAGAGTTTCACGCATGCACTATGCGCGTACTCCGTACATGAATGCTACGTTATTCAATAAGGCTGAGTTAAATGCCCAGCTGAAGGTCAGCCATGCTATGCAGAACCTAGACGAGGTCGTTCGCAATGGTGGAAAAGCGACTCAAGTCCAAAACATCAACCACGTTGATGCCTTGCGTAGAAACGGGAACCTAGCTTGGATGAAGGCAAAGGATTTTGTGATGGCAAAGCGCCCTGGTTACGATATCGCATCAGGAGATGAGGAGGATGTCCAGACGAGATGCGAGAAGTTGTTGATTGCGCGACCTTTTCTTCTTGGTCCAAAAGCTAAGGTGAGTGACCCACAATCGAGGTACTATCAAGCTGAACAGCGATTGTAGGCGCCGAAAGGGAACTGGGTTGCTGGTTGGAATACCCTAGGTGACCAGGTTCTTCTTGAAGTCTCTGCTGCTCTGGCCAAAGGTTACATTCTGGAAGCGCCGGCTGCAGAAATTCACGTTGGTTACAGTGCAAAATTGATAGCTCAAGCGGTTTACCTAGTGAGTAAAGCGTATTCTATGATTATTTGCGCGGTTTAATCGATGTTCAAGATTTGCGCGGCAATCAATGAATGGAGCTCAGGAATCCACGTACCAACAAACTGGGAGTCTGACCCGCATCGTGAAGACAGGGTTTCTGAGATTGAGGGCGCAATCTTAACATTCCGCCGCACCAAGCAAGAACGCTGGACGGAGTTTCGAGGGAAACTTGACACCTTTCTATTGAGCGGCCCCTCACCCGTAGCTCTTCCCGGATGGAGCAAAGCTCCATTTTTCAACGCGGGCTTGTTTGACGCAGTTGAACCGGATTCAGATCCCGAGAAGGCAGCAGATGACACACCAGAGAAGACGGCTGATCTTGGTGCCATTCTCGATAGGCAGATTGAAGATGAACGTGAGGCGAACCACCAGATGGTGTTGGCGGCGCAACGTGATGAGACGGAGTTGCACAGGAAGAGAAAGGAAGAGAAAGAGAAGCATAGGAAAGAGAAGAAGGAGAGGAAGGAGCAGAAGGAGAAGCGTAAAGCAAAGGTTGCAGAGAAAAAGGGGAAGGGTCTTGACCAGAACGTTCCAGAATCGTCTAAAAGCGCCGGGAAGCGAAGACGAGCAGAGGAAAACCCTAGAAGAACGAACGAGGCCGAGGGTGGAAATTCTCCCAAGAGGAGAAGACTGCAGGATCTCGCTACTCAGTAATCAATTAATCACTATCAATGTTTTTTCGTTCGCTAGTAAATAAACTCGAATAAGCAAAATTGGTTGGAATTATGACTGTGCGGTACTGTGTTCTTATAGACACTCGCGAATGCTAATATTAGCCCCAGTGTCTGCAACGTCCCATCCCTATAGCTATTCACGCATGCATGAAGGTTCCAACACCGGTAGTACAACTACCGGAAACCCGGCCCAAACGGGCGCTTAGTTATTTATTATTTTCGATTAGCACCACCACCTTCCACTCGTCGCTCACTCTTTTTTTTTCCACTGCTGAGGAACCCTAAGCTCTGATGCGGACCTTCAGCATTGACAACACTCAACCAGACTTGTAGCTATAACAGCTCGCTCAGTAATATAGACAATCCACATCAAAAAGCTCGAATTCTTCGCTCAGGTTGTACCAGAATGAATATTCAAATGTGGATGAATCGGAATGTAGTTGTGAGGGAGATGATAGTAGAGGAAAGAGATGGACGTCGGGCTTTGACAAGCAATGGAGTTTGCAGATTGGGGATGATTTGGAGAGAAGAGCATTGTACGAATCTTTTTTTCTAGATCGTCTCCTTTTTTCACTACAACTCCAGCCTTTGCAGAACGAGACAAATTGTATGAAGTGTTCGCAGTAGCCTCGAGGAAAGTGTTGAGATTGTAGCCTACTGTAAGTTTTTTTCATTCGCTGACTCCAGAATGCCCGCGATGCTCAGCATGTTTCCCTAGACTTTTAACCCATCCTCAATCCTCGTATCATTAGCTTTAGATTTTGCTGATAACCCAACAGTAAGAAAAGCTTAAACCTATCTAAACATCGTTAAGATTTTTTGCATCGTAGATTCCCGGCTCTCTCTTCACGCCATTTTCAACTGGAGCGCGAGGCCAAATCGACTAAGAAACGCCACTTGGACCTGGAATCTCCCTACCACTCATGGTGTAGGGGTAGGCACAGGCATCTTCCTCCCTCGCAATGCAACCTACGCGCACTACCTGGTTCCTCATCCAAAGGTACTCGGAGACTCCTTAGAGCCCGCTCGTTGACTCTGTCGAGTCTCAGCATGCTAGATAGAGGACGACCCGCTGATACTCCGAGACTCATCGACAACACTAAATGCAAACATGTAACCCTTTGAAATGGAAGATTCTTCGTTTGCCTTCTTGCTCCGAGATGCAATGAACGCCTCGACATCGCATAATGCTGCCGTCGGCAAATACTTTCTGAACTCAGCACCCAGAATCTTCCTAAACTAGGCGAAGACCGAGGTCGAGGAGTCGCCTTTCAAATTTCATGGCCGAGATTGTCGTTCGCAATCTCTTTCCGTCCAATCCCTATGACGAACTCACTTCCCCTTCGTCTCTGTTTCGCGTAAGCCTCCCAAACGTATTACCCCGAGCCCACTCCCATTTCGCGGAAGAAACCTAAATTGGCTTCGCAGCGCGAGACGTCTTCTAGTGACGTACTTGTGGATGGGAATGATGGTGATGCTATATGTTGAGGGACAGTGGGGATCTCGTGGCTTTGTCTGGTGTTCCCAGGTCTGAGTTGGAGGCGCTTTATCTAGGAGTGAATTCGAGTCCGGTGAGGGCAATGAATACGCGGTGAATTAGAGGATTGCGAGAGAGTATGTTGCTGGCAAGTGAACGGGGGTTAAAGGCAAATGCAAAGGCAAAGGAAAGCTTGTGCCTCCGTTGTCGTTTTCCCCTGTCCGCGTCTTGGCCTAGGAGAGGAACTAGGAAAGGATGGAACTACAACAGGCGGGTGGTCCGACGGCTATTGGCTCCCGGGTGACGAATGTAGTGACGAATTCAAGGGGGAGAACACCAACAAGAGGACGATGAGAAGGATGAATTGGATAGCCTTACGACATCTCTGATTCGGAAGAGTGGTTCGGACGTGGATTTGGATTCTCGGCGCCCTGCAAAGGTGTTGACTGCTATTTCTACTTAATGCCCCTCCTTTTCTTGCTTCGACCTCGACCACCCTTTCGACTTCGTACCCCTACTTCTACCTCGCTTTCGTCCCATCCCCCAGAACTGAAACTCTGAAGCCTTTCGAACCCTAACAACCCTCTACACCCGCTACAGCCTCTTCTTCACAGCGTGGAAGGCCTCCGATCTAAAAAACTAAAAGTAATAAACAGACTCAACTTTCTATTGCCGCTTCCACGTCGACTGCTACAAACCCATACCCAAAACCAACGCAGAAGTCTTCCTCCAAATCATGCACCTCTCGGCCTCGCTCGCCATCGTCTTTCCCAAGGAAAGACTCATACGCCTGGTTTTACATAAAAACAAACTCGATCCGGGTGCCGCAGGAAATGCCCATCTTGAAGCCTCTGCAGAGCCTTTCGTTCCGTAAATCCTTGGTGGGGTTCATGCTGTTCATGCTATCTCTCTTCATGGTTCCATTGCTCTCGATATTCCCATCGCTGCTAATGGTCCTATTGCTCCTACTGTTCCGAAACGTCTTCTTTAGATATCCTCGCGCACTCCTGGCTTCTCGGAGGCGTCGAAGGAATCTCTTGGCAAGAGGAGAGCTTCTTCTGCTTCTGCCTCGCAGATCTTTGGGAGCCCTGGTTTGGCAAGTTCGTCGTACTCATCACCGAGTACCAACAGTGCAGGATGGGTGGCCGGCTTTGGTGTGGACGAATTGGATTCGGTGTCAATTCAGTCATGGGACCTACCTCGTTCGCGGAGACCTGCAACTCTCGCTTCTCCTACTGTTCCTAGTGCTTTTACAGCACCTCGAGCTTCTCAAGGATGTGCAAGACCGCGTCATCCCTCTGTCAATTTGAACATCCGGTCTCCATACATTACCTTGGCCCTCCTCCGCGGCTAGAGTATGCTCTTTTAACGATGAGTTCGTTGTACTCTCCGTGTCCCTCCCCACCGCATTCCGCTCCACATCCCTCTCCGCATCCACATCCTGCTCCTTCCGCCACTTCCGCTAGCAACCTCTCAGGCCTGGATGAGCCCCCGTAGTTGACCTATGCCTCGTGTTATCTAGGTCCTTTGAATTCTTTAGCTGCTAACGGTCTCTCTTCATACTCGTCGCATAACTCAGTATCCCTCAGCATCTCTTTCCGCATCCGCATCCCGATCCTTCCGCCACTTCCACTACCAGCCTACTCCCAAGCCCGGATGACCCTCCCCGGATGGAGCACGCATTGTATGTTTCAGGTGCCACGGGTCGTTTGAGTTGTGCCGCTGCTGCTACCAAATACATATCTCAATTCTCTCAATCCTGGTATTACCTCGTCGCTGCAAATTGTATTTACCTCCACGAGATGGGTATCGTGCGAGTGCGACTGCGATATGCTGTAGATTATGCGAGCGTGCGACTGCGACTCGGAAGATGTTACTAAATTGTCATTTAACGATTGTCTCATTCTCCTGAACTTATATTGATGTGCGACAAAAAACTTCTAGCACTAATTTCTATACATGTAGCTACTAGCTTTCGCAATTCGGGTCATATTCCCGGTCAATGGGGACAAGGAACCCTTCAGTAAACGAAAGATAAGAAAGAACATGCGAGCATTGTAGGGTTAACGTCGCGTTTGATAAATTAATGGAGGGTACATTGCCTAGAATAGATATGCCTTGATGAGGTTAAATCACGAACGTACCGTTCAGCTTTCCCGGCACCTAGTTGGATTCTAATTCCATTCCCGAAAGCAGGATCCTGCGAATTCACATAGCTTCCAACCATCGCTACAATATCTGACCTGCAGATGCCGCGAGGGACGCTTCTAATCCAATGCCAACTCCATCATCTGGGGCTAGCGCACTGCCAGCTCTTGGGCATCTAGAATGAAGTGCACAACCACTGGACGGTATATATATTTGCAGAGGGAGACATTTGTTCATTTGCACCTCATACTTTATTGTACGAAAGGCATCAAATGAGTGATTATGTTGCCCTCTACCTGGAAATCTTTTGGAAGCAGTGGGTGAGGTGTACACATCTCCTAACCCTCCAGAAGAATATGTCTAGATGTGAAGGAACGTTCGCAGAAATGATTGACATTCAAAACTGGAACTAAAACTTTGTTACAACGTACATCGACCGAAACTGAGTACATTATTCTGTCTTACTTCTTCCCCAGTTTGTCTTCTTGGCCCAACCTTCAGGTTTATCGTGCAGCTGAGCAAAACTTGTGGCTGGGAAGTAGCTAACGGTAGCAACGCGTCCTGGGGTGAGGCCATGTTTGACCACATCTTCACTTGGAGTGCAAGGACGGTCCTCGTGTGGTGTGACCACATGCCAGAGCCTACCGAAGTACCCAATTACCACCGCTCCAGGTCGATAGTGTAGCCGTGTCTTTATATCCAACAAATCCAAAAACCCCCCCATGTAGTTTCCGGAAACCACGCATACGGCAGTAGGGGCAAGATCCCCATCGTCCATATGATCGCTACTGTGTTTGTGGTAAATGATCACCCTACCATTGTGAGGTCCAGGGTCTCTCTGAAACCATCGCGCTGCTTTGTGGGCTTTGGACAAATGAGCGTGCCACTCCGGATATTCGTGTTCAAAAAGTGCATCAAGCCAAACGTTGGCTTGCATGGAAGATTGAAACCAATCATCATGCGCCTGATACGCTTGCGGATTGGAAGTGAAGGATTTTGACAGCGACATGTACTACAGCAGCCAACTTTCGTATCAATGTACAAGTTGAGAAAGTCGTTAGAGACTTACCTGGCCACCGTGCCCCGTCTGGCACCATCCTTGTATAACGTGGAGTGTCCCACATCTTTCACCCTGACGCTCCTCTTGCCCATTCCAGCCACGGTGCACAGTATAGTTGGAGGTCTGCAGGTTCTTGTCTTGCCCTGCGTGCCGTTTCTTGGAATCGTATCTCTCGGGAGGGACGAGCGACAAGAGCCTCTGAGTCGCCTGAGCATAATTCAGGCGAAAGTTATCCTAATTGATTAAAGGTTACTTTTTTCCAAAGACATAAACTCCCTTCATCCACTTACGGGCATGCTATGCGACTTGTATCCTTTCAGTGTTGAACTTGAGGGTGTTCCAGGTTGCTCGCTCACACTAGGCATCAAGTTGGCTTCCGTCAGCTGTCGATTCTTCTTCACCATTTCGGAAGGAGCAGCAAGCTGAAAGGCAGACAGGACTCTCTTTCCATCCGAGGTGTAAATACGGACCGAGAAAGGGTTTGGCGAAACGTTGGCAAATGTGAGCTCCCGATCGCGGACAATAGTCCCCATGAATGCACGATAAGTTCCTCTCCTCTGGTTCTAGCGGAAATCATTTCGGTATGGCGTCCTTGCAGATATTCCATAGACTTGTCTGCCTTGAAATTAAGAACGTCATTCACATAGTGACTCAGAATGAGCCCTGCTCGACGTTGCGCTTTGATCGCTGCCTGGTCTAGGTCGGTGATGATAACTTTTGGAGGAAGAGGAACGTTGACATGACGCAAGAGCTACGATGCGAGTTATGAAGACACAGCGGTATAAGCATGGAGATAAAACGCGAACCTTTCCATCGTATGGGGCGCTAGGAGACCAGTCGAAAGGCTGGTGAGGAATGTGTGGCTCTGGGATAATCTCTCTAAGCCGATGAACATCTTCGGGATTGATAACTTGGCTGATCTTAATAAGCTCGATGCCTTCTGAATCCATCGCAAGGGAGTAGTGGAAGTACACGAGCAACGTGCCCCTTGAACGAGGCAATGCCAAATTAAGCGCCCATGCAAATCATAGTTGTATGGATCGGGACATTCAAATACAATCCCTAAACCTAAACCTAATGTAAACTTAATGTAAATCGAATACAAGACTCCCTCCTACCCCAAGGGCTTCAGGAGAGGTATCTGGGCCCTAGATACCTCTACTGGAGTCCTCAAGGCTTAGGCATGGCACTCGCTACAAAAACTCGAACCCTCAATGCAAGCAACCAGTGTGCTTGAGCAGTTCCGAACGCTATATCTCACGGCTTCCTACGAAACATAGTCAGCGCACAACGGCTATTAGAAAATAATTAAGCTTACCCAGATCGTAGTCAACGCTGCATCCGCATTAATGAATAGTCCGCATCAGCTGAACTGCATCAGCTAGAGATATGGTAGAGCTCAAAACATACATACATGGAGACTCCCGCGTTGCCATCCGTAGTGGAAACATACGGTGTTACAGTCCAGAAGGGCATAAGGGTCCAAACCCTGCGAGGTAATGAGTAGAGTAACTAAAGAACGGTCAAAATCCTGTCAAAGTTGTGTGGTCGCTCAACTAGTGCTGTGAGTGAACAATCCTAGATTAAAGGAATGTTAGCGTTCAAGCTTCAAGGGCTATAAAAAGGACAGACGTACCTGGTAGGACATCGGTCACGGTAGCGTACACATCAGCCCTTCCCCCCGGCACCAATCGCAAGTCGTTGAGACTTTCCAGGCCAGCAAAGCACAAGCTATGTATCTTGTCATCGACCAATTCCAGAGCTTGAGAAAGCACGCAGGCGCGACGGCCAAATGCAGACTCGTCCTCGCGGTGGAGGAGCAGTGCCCAATGATAGTACGCGTACAAGGCCAATGTACTCTGACTATCCCACAGCTTCTAGGCACGCATGGGAGCTCTCCACACTGCCTATTTTTAATTTTATGAAGCGTGGTAGGAAAAGGTCTCGAAGATGGCTTGAGGGCAAAGGAAGAGTTGCAGAGATGGTGGTAAAAAAAGACCAAACAAATTCAAACGTGGCCTTATATATGGCATCGGCATGACTACATAATGATAGCAATATTTATTCAGAGCTGCCAACGACCATAAACATTTATGGAAAACGAGCGCTGACCCTGATCGATGATCGACTGTCGCATATCTCAAAACTTGCTAGTCCCATGCACACAAGTAATCATGCAGCTTCTACCATGTGGAATCGGTCCAAAAAAGGACAGAAAAAGAAGAACAACGATTGAACAAACCAAGAAGAGGAAACTTAGACTGGGCGTAATTATCTCAATCTAGTGTCGTTCACTCAAAGTTACAGCAACGTCAT
Organism: Rhodocollybia butyracea; assembly: GCA_015501585.1. NCBI lineage: Eukaryota > Fungi > Basidiomycota > Agaricomycetes > Agaricales > Omphalotaceae > Rhodocollybia > Rhodocollybia butyracea. Next base: position 30,376 of record JADNRY010000164.1, on the reverse strand, counting down.
CAGTATTAAAGAGTTTAGGGATTCAAACGCATGCGTGGTGAGCAAGGAGACCTCCATATGTTCATTTGTACCATCATATTGCAAGTATATAGAAGGCACCGAACGACTGAGTGCGTTGACCTCTAGCAGAAAATCATCTGAATATTCGGCTCCTCCAATTTCATGGACGGGAGCATCAGGTAGACAGTAGGCGAATACTGTAAATTAAGGAATGAACCGAGGAGGCAGGATTTGTCTGCTAAGACGGAGCTTGTTGCCAGTCGAATAGGAAGCAGGGATTTGGGAAGACAAGGACGTATTCAAGGCAGACTTGGAACCGAGCGCTAACGGGACGAGACGAAGTGAAAAAAGGACGGAAGGATGAAAATAGACTTATGTATTATAATGAGTATAGACGAAAACTGAAAAGCGATAATGATGCAAATGGAGATGAGAATTCCGGACAAATGGGATGAGTGAACATGATAAACAAGAAAGTAAAGTAAACAGGTAAGATGACAAGCATTAACAGGTGAGCTTACCAGAAATTGCGGTAGAGCGGATACACGGAACCACAACCAAATCAGCCATCGCACTCCTCATCTTGTGAAGCGAACCGAAAGAGCACTCTCACCCTCCCATCCCATTGCCTCGACATCAACTTGAGCCTCTTCTCCCTCGGCAAGGCTACGCTGGGGAGGAACTGCATGATCTCCACACGCTGCACTACCCTCTTTGCATTTCCAGCCGCTCGTCCTCTTCATCGTTCCCATTCCCTTTCTCCATTCCAAGGCACTACTCAACGATTGGTGGAATAACACTGATATTTGTGGTCGGGATCCTCGCAGCACCAGCCCCACTATTTGGCGCAGAAGTGGAAGCTGCGGATATGAAGGATTGTATCTCCCTTTCCTTCCACGATACCCTCATATTGGAGGTGTCGTCGTAACACGATGAAAGAGACCCATCGCCAGCGTAGACGGATGTCTACGCCGAAGAGTACTTAATGAACTTTTCAGTTTCTTTTCCCTTCTCGTGTGCAGTTACCGCTGCTACACCGTAGCTGTATCCATACATACACCCATGCCATGTGTCTCACTATCGAATGTGCTCCCGCTGCCTCACACGCTGAAGATATGACGGTACGTGGAAATGTTGTGGAGCTTGCTGACGGAGGAGAGGGTGGATACGCTGAGGTTGTGTAAGGGCAGGGATGCGGATGGGACTGCGAACGTGTAGGTGAACGTGGATGGGAAGAGGAGAGCAGATGAGGATTTGTTTCCGTCGACAGGGTGACATAGGTGCGTAGGGGTTTGCGATCCCGCTTCCGAACGAGGTGAGGTCATGGATATTTACGGCGGTAGTGGGTGTCCCTAGCATTGTAATATATCCAGAACCTCATCCGAATTTCGATGAACCGTCTGCGTCGCCGGTCCCCACACCGACTGGCCCCGTACCACCTGATGCCACCTGCGCCGACGGACGGACGCCCCGCGAGCCCGAGAGAACACACCAAGTCTTTAAAATTTTATTTCACCAGTGGCCAGAGTAACTAAACCGGCTGCGCAAACCCCGTCTCATCAACTCACTCTCAGCGACTGGAAGCGGTTTCCCTTGATGCCTACGAATCTCATCATCGAGATCGTGTAAGGAACAGGTCATGGATGGTCCCTCGAAAAATCTGGATTGAGATTCAGTTTAGATATGTGGCTTTGAGCGAGAAGATGGATATGGTTCTGTAAAGCCGATAGGCGTAAACGGCGTAAGGGGTTATCGAGACGAAGAAAGGGATGATGACATCGGAAGTTTAGGTTTATCATCGACGGGGACGGGAAATTTTGGGCTGGCCTCGGAAGCAGCGACGTTTGAGAAGTTCCTGCGAAAGGATTTATCTGGGCGGAAAAACATCAAACCTCGTTCATGCTTTGAAGCAAAAATTAAAATACTGACCTCATCCAAGTTGCTTCTTCCAAGAGGTTCACCAAACTGCCACACCCGCATGCTCAAGCGCTCAACCTCATCGCTACACGCATGTTCGCACCCTGCGTAAAACCTCGGTCCATCGCCAGAAGAAACTTTCTTCGAGTCCATAGAAAGTACGGATTGAAAGGTATTCTGAATGTTGGAAAGTTTGAGAATTCGAGTGCGATAAGTCCGATATAGCAGTATCGAGAGTTAAGCCGGTCCTCCTTGCGGGGATTGATATTGGACACTGGCGTACCCTTCAGGTCCACTAGATCATAGCAGCGCCACTCCTAGTATGCACAGCGTCATGCCAGCAATAACTAAACAGTGCGAGTCCGAGCTTGGGAAGTGATGCATTTGTCGGTGGTTCCGAGTTTAGAGTTCTCGCCGCATTTCCAGTTTACCCGTACTGGAAAGAGAGTTAAGGAGTGCGTGGACAGACGACAGAAGAAAAGACCCATATTAAGAACAGCTTTTGTGCAAACCCGCACAACCGTGAACATGTCAACTCCAAAGCGTTTAATTTGAGCTCCGATCACATGATGAATGCGTGCATGTGATTCAATAGAGCGTATTTGCAGCGGGATTCGTCTCTCCAGCGTCTCATTTATCACGTGTTGAAGCACTCGCTACGCATTTAATGCTGTTTTCAAAAATAATCCAGGTATTCCCAGAAAAGGAAGTTCTGGCACAACACAACTCTGTGAGATCGTCAGATATTTCCAAAAAAGGGGAGATCCATAACCATCGCACTCGGGTATTCCCATAAAAGGAAGAACCATCCTGCGTCGATCCGACTCAAACTGACCAGAGTGGTCAGATATGTCTAAAAAAGGAAAATTGTCACTCCATGTCAGATGCTAGCACAACAATAACTACTGAAGTCATGTGTTTTGTCTCATCGGCGTCTCCGCGTTACATGTAACGTTTTTAGCGGCTGCAAATACGCTCTAATGAGGCGGGCCACGGACCATTTAGCCTAGCTAGCTGTCTTTTGTGAAGAGAAAACCTTCACATATAAAGCCTAGTGGCCACTGGCCAGGGTTCGAGGGACCCTCGTGTTCGATTTTTTCAAACTCCGATCCTTTGCCGTGCGGTTTCCGGCCCCTTGTAATCATAACATTGTAATACATAAGTCGACAGAAGATCCTTTCACCTACTTTGAAACAAGGAGTTCAGATACATAGCGCTTGACTCTGAGCTTTTCTTCTTTTCTTCAGCCGGTTTTTCCTTCCTTCCTTCCTTCCTTCCTTCCTTCAAAGCTACGTTGATGAACATTTGGTACCCCTCCTTTGGATCTTTTGAGTGCAAAACTCGCTTTATTGCCTTGGAGGCCCCCAGAAATTGACATATCTGTGTTCACACAAAACTCACCAAGGACTTCGATCACAATACGTTCCTCGAGCTCTGTACCTAACGAAGTTATTCTTCCATAACGCTACACCCATCGTTCAGCATAAGTTCCTTTCTCTCCGCCGCCGTTCGGCCACTCATCAGTACTCAGTACTAGTACTCATCTCCAGTCTTCCATCTGCCTACGACTGTCATATCCCGATTGGTCCTTTGGTTACTTGCTCACTTGGACTATTCCTCTGTCCCCCTTCTCTTTCACGCACACGATGGATTCATCAAGTGTCCTCTGATCTGTTTTTGTGCTCGTAATCGCTGTTGGCTTCGACTCTGGTCCCTTCAAGTCGGAAGAGCAGGAAGGAGGCATAGAGGGTGAGTATGCGTATTCTTTATTCACTTTCCACAAGCCTGACAAAATACTTTCTCTGCCTTAAACAGCTTTATATCAGGTGCTGGACCCGGAAGTCTGGGTCGACCCCCGTAACATCTTAAGGGGAAGCGGTCCCGGTCGGGATCACGAAGTGAGGAATACCCAAAGCTTGGGTAATTTTGTACGTCTCCATGATTTAGTTCTGGCCCTCTCTAATCCTTCTGTCCCTTAGCGCTTAGCCCCCAATTTCCTGGTCTTCCATCTGCGCTCCTCATGCACACAACTTCATTGACACCTCTCAAAACTTACCCATTCTTCCACTATGAAAACGGAGAAACGATCTCTACGGACGACGCTGGTGTCACAGGAGCTACAGCATAACACCGTCCGTTGTTGTCGGTCACGTTTGGCCGAAGGGAGATAATCGATGAACGTTAAACGCGGAGAGGTGTGATTTCAACGTGTCCCCTTCCGAAATACCAGGAGCTTACTATTAGCGCAGTACTTGGATCGCGGAACATAGTTGGCGCTAGCGCCGGCTAATGACGCAGTCCAGTTGGAGCCGTAGATGGAGCCGTAGAATTTCAAGGAGGGGTGGCACCATGCCGTGTATAGAATGCTTAGGTTCGTTTCCTTAGCCTGTAACTCTGGCTCATATTGGCGTTGACATTGCCCTCTTAGTCTCATTCTCAATTCAACATATCGTAGGAGCTTCCAGCCCACGAAAATATACTAGCGCATACTACATAATAGCGAATATAGTGGGCTACTACTAACGTACATCGAGTAGGAGCTTAATATCACGTTGTTTAGTCTCTTGCTCATCTCAATAGTATATTTTTTAATCAGTTTGGTGCATTTTGTTCGAGACATTCTACTAGCTACCCACAACGCTCCTACTCATCTGCAATTCTTATCGTTCAGTCTGCGTTTATCCTTTTAAGCCGTCTTTTTACTCCCAGATTCCTCCTTCTCCATCCGCCGTCGTTTGCCACTACTTGACGTCTGTGCATCATCCTCTCGCGCTGACGACTTTCTTTTTCTCTCTTTTCCCCTGCCCGTTGCATCCTCTTTCTCTTTCTCCTTCTCCTTCCCTTTCTCCTTCCCTTTTCCTTGTCTATCCGCATACGCTTGCTGTTACTTCTCAAGGTCTCTGCATCATCCTCGGTCCCTGACGACTTTCTTTTCTTGGCTTTGTGGTTTTCTTTGTTGGGTCCATTCTCTCTACCCCGTTCTTTCACCTCCCTTCATCCTTCTTCTTTTCCTTCTCCTTTCTGCCTGCTTCTTCTCCTTTCTCCTTTCCCGCTGCTCTTCCATACGTTCCTCGTCGACTTCTACAGCCTGGACTTCAGTGCGAGCCTCTTCCTCTTTCCTCTCAGACCCCGCTATGACTTCTCGTGCGTACATCAATTCCAGGTCAACTACGGATTGAGAAACATCGCTAGCCTCCTCCATGTCATCCTGTGGAGTGTTTTCCAAGGTCAATATTCCAACGTTGTATATCGGTTTCTCGTTGAAGGTGGGGAGGTTCCGGTCGGTAGAGCCATTTAGCGCGTATCCGTCCACGGTGTTTCGGAACTGTATCCATTTCTCGATGTTCTTGCGCTTAAATGTCATAACCCCCTGTTCAAACTCTGTTATGGTCGAATTACGCCTCGGGTCCCACTCTCAGTGCACCTCAGCAAAAGTGCCTGTCTTCCACTCGTCAAGAGCGCTAGATATCTAGGACGAGAATCAGTTTGTGCCCAGGGTACAGATGTGGAGACGGGGGAATGCTCACCAAGTATGCAGCAGATGCGACGAATCTGGGACTATATCCTCCACGCATTGAATTGGTCGGAGCAGCCTCAAGATGGTAGTTGCGGGCAAGAGCAGCGGTAACCTGGACAAGACCCTCGTCGCCAAACGTATTCCATTCTGGCACCCAGTTTCCGTTAGGTATCTAAGCATATCTTTAGGTCACCAACTGAAGCATCAGGGCCTCTGAGAAATGGCTGTGCGCGGAGAAGTTGTTGGGATCGTTGCTGAACCTGCTCTACATCGTTGACACTTGCTAAGCCATACCCAGTGAAAGACACAAAGACTCTAGCTACAGACATGGCTACTCGCCCATTCCTCGCTAAAGCATCGACCACGTTGATCATTATGGGACAAACCGCATGCCCACCATTCTCAATAATTTGCTCCAGTCTCTGAATGGCGTAACTGATGCGGACCTGCAAATGGTACTCCCCTTCGTTGAAGTTCGTACCGATAAGGTACAAATCACGCCCATAAAATAGTCGAGAGGTCCGTAAGACGTCATGATACATGCTCAAAATGGTATGGAGCGTGACACCGCCCACACCAATTAGATTTTCTCAAGATATCCTTTCTTACTTACCCCTCTTAGTGATTTTGTATGGCAGACTAGCTCGTTTCCGCAGCTGGACGAGTTGGAAAAATTCCTGATTAGTCTCCTATAAGCAGACGAACACGACAATCAATAAATTGATAAGTGTAACAATTCCTGATGGCGTTTGGCAAGAGAAGGTGGAGCGCGCAGTACAAGCGCAGAAAAGGAAGTTCACTTTTAGGGTATTTTGTGTATTCGTCCATGGCTCAAGGAACAAGATTCCAACCTAAGTTTTCCCAGCAATCTACCCTCATTTCGGCGAAGCAGCGTTATACTTCTGCTATCCATCGTAGTCGTGTGGGATGTCGTTACCTGAACCGGCAAAGAGCGTTAGTGAAGAAAGCCCTCAGGGGATTGTCTGGGGAAGTAAACTAATAGGAATGGAGACATGGAGATGGAGAGTTTTATAGAGTTTTATACGCGCGCGTGCGCAGTACGTACGCGACGAGTCACGACGCGTTACGGAAGTACACGTGAACCAGAATCAGGTGATTGTAACAGGAGAAATTCTTGAATCTTCACATGACGAATTCTAAGTCCAAGTGAACTTGATTTCTTACCACCATGACAGATAATGCGAAGGAGCTCAGGTATATGTTCGCTGACCTCGAGGATGAAAAAGTGGTCAAATATCCCAATAAAAAAGCAGCACCCCAATATGGTGGTCCAGGAGATGATTTGGAGTCCTTTATTACGCCCATTCGCAAAGGTTACAACGAGACATGGGGTGCGCAAGTGGAATGGGTTGCTCTGGTGCGTCACTTGTGATGCTCAGCCTTTTTATGTATTCATCGCTTTTCATAGGTTCCCGATACCCCAATCCCGTATGCACCCGGAAATACTTTCTGGATCGTGTCAGCCAGTGTCCGTTGGTTGAGTATTACACCGGTTATTGGCATATCTGGGAGTCTGACCCTCTTCCTGTTCCCATCCCTCCGAAAGGCCCTTCTGTCGTTGTCTCTGTCTTTCTTGTCCCCCGTTCTTCATACGACCAGCTGAACGAAGAACGAGATAGATTGACCGAAATTCGTATGAACAATATTTCTAAACGTACTCCGAAGGCCCCTTCCACAGGTGCCCATGTTTCTACCTTCATCTCGGACGCCAAGTCAGCACCTCTTGGTATTGGGAGGCCCAAGAGCAAGGACCTCTATCCCGTTCCACTCTCCCTTTTGCAAGCCGAATTCGCAAAGTTCAAGCAAGATGTTGTCTCTGGACCTCTCGATCGTGATTTGTCCCCCCTCGCTCACAAATGGAGAAATGAACTTTCCAGTTATCTCAACCCTGAAAAAGAGCGAGAGGCCAAGTTCCGCGAGTTACTGTCCGAACTATTTGATGGTTGGAAGGTGTCGAAGAAGAAGTTTAACGGCTACACAACGGATGGTGGCCTTGATCTGGCAGATGTGATGGAACTGCTGGTTGCTCCATTGCTTGTTGAAGTCAAAACTGAATTCACCGAAGGTGGTTGCGATGCCGTCTTTGAGATTGTGCTCTATTACTTGGAAGGTGTGCGCTTCATCCTTGAGGATGATGCTCTCAAAGGCGATTGGCGAAAGACCAGGCTTCCCTCGCTCCTCATCGTCCACAATGGTACGTTGTTAGCCTTCCCTCGTGCTTATTTTTAAAGCCAGTATTACAGGGCCAAACATTCAAGCCCTGGGTGCAGTGAATACGGGGGAAATATACGTCGAACCCCTTTCGTCCTCTGTTCCACTTTATTTCAACGAGTTTGACTCTACTTCTATGGAGATTCTCATAAGATTCATGTCCGCTCTTCGCCGTCTCTTTCGCTCCCTTCACGCGATTTATCAAAAGCCAGTCGATCATGCAGTTGATGTGGACCAAATTACTTTCCCCTATGTTCGCTCTTACAAGTCGTCTTCTGACACAGTAGTTCCATTTAAATATGTCGAGCGCGTCAGCGACGTTCGACTTGTATTCACCGCTTGCACCGAGAATAACCGACAGATCATCGTTAAATTCGGATCCGGCCAGTATGGAGTTGAAGCTCACAAAGCGGCAGCACAATCTAATCTGGCTCCGGCCCTATTGAGCCATACTGATCTCACTGGGGGATGGTGGATGGTGGTTATGGAGGCCTTAGGGGATGAGTGGACACCATGCGACGAAATTGCCACCTTTGAGCCATCTTGCAAGGACATGATCCAAGAGTCTGTACGCCGGTTCCATGAATTGGGCTTTGTTCATGGCGATCTCCGCGACACAAATGTGTTTGTGCGTTCCTGCGATGGTAAATGGGAGTGTCAGCTCATTGACTACGATTGGGCCGGGCGAGAAGGAGAGGTCGTATACCCAACTGGGGTGTACAATAGCACTCTTGTCTGGCGACCCGAGGACCATATGGATGGACTTCTGATTACCTTTGAGCACGATCGCCAAACTGTGTCACATTTTTTGCGGCGAAGAATTCAATAACGTATACACGCTGTATAGTAGTAGTAGCACTTTGTAGTCCAACTTACAATGGCATCAGACAAGCGCCAACTGGCCTGCCCTAAACACGGTGTGAAAACAGATGTCTTTGCGCGCTTATCCACTTCATCTCTCCCTTTTATACCTCCTCCTGTATTACGCCTATAATACGGTATTTATTCTTAAGATTATGGCTGATGATCAAGACATCGTAAAGTAAGTCCTCCTTGTCTCTCTCTCTTTCTTTTCTTAAAACTTGTGCTTTAAGGTGTCCTTTTTGCCGCGATCTGCTCGACAAGAAACAGCTGTCCACGCATATCCGGCAAGCCCACAAGGACGCGGTATCTTTGAATTTTTATGTGGATACAGCTGGTACGTGTTCTTCTAGTCTTTTCTAATTTTTCTTAACCGCGTTTTAGCTCAAACACTCCCGTGTCCGACTTATGAACAATCAAAAGGCTTTTAGTTGTCCGTTTGGACGGATCGCGTCGTGCAAATTCTCTGCTGGACCTTTGAAACTTTTATACATATCCAGGATGATCACAAGGTCATACCATTGGTATGTCATCTTGAAAATTGTTTTTTTATTACGATTAAACCTTTTGATAGTACTATCGAGAGGTCGCCGGATGTCCTCTTTATCCGCTCGACTTTTTGGACCGGGAACCAAGGCAAAGGTCCGAAGAACCTGTAAGCATTTCGTTTCCTCGCTGTTTACATCGCTAATACATCCTAACGTAGCTGCAACTTCCACCTCCTCCTCCAACTCCGGTAAGCCATTTTTGTTTGCGGATTTCAGACTGACTTATAGTGATGTTCTTTTAGGACCCTGTTCAACCTGGAACTGTGGCAAGTACCTATTCCTCCGATCGTCGTGTTTTTTTTACTGACGAACCTCCTTAGGCCCATTTCAAGCCATCTAGCCTTGTTGTGGTTGATCTCGCTACCCTCCCGATGGCATTCAACACCTATGTCCGGAGCCGACAACCTGGCAAGGGGGTCACGTCCTCGGAAATCTTGGATTTTTTCAAGATGGTACCGGATTTAGTTCGGGGCTTGGGTTCTTCTCCTCCGTCCACAGGTCGTGATGGGCTTCCCTCTCCTCCACTATCGCCACCGAAACGCTCCCCTATTCATCGTGTCGACGCTCCACCTTCGCCCAACTCTCCTGTTCGCCGTATTGCAGTTCCTCGTGACCGTGCTGCATTTTCCGTGTTTCCCCGACTGTCTTTGCGCCGGACAAAGTCGACGAGCCAGCAGCCTTCTCCCCAAGTCGCCCCTAACCCTAAAGACCCATGTTACCTCTTGCTCGCCCTCGGATCCTGGTTCAGCGTTTTCTCCATCTGGAATCCGTTCTTCTATGTGGGGCTTTCCGCCGAACTGGCGAATTCTGGCTCTGCTCTCAACCAATATTATCTCTCCATCTTATGTGCTTCCTCGGTTTTGGGTAGAGTCAGTCCTGCTTGCAAGTCGTGTTGGGAGGTATGTTCCTAATTCATTCTAAAATACAAAAATCGTTACTAATGCTCAAAAACAGGTTCAACCTACTTTTGTAGTGCTCTATGGTATTGTTGCTGGACCCTTTTTCACCCTTATTCCCGTACGTTTTGCCAATGTCCGGCGAGTACACCAACTACTATGTCCATTTCCGGCAAGTTATGATGACGCCCCCCAACACGTGCGTTTTCTGCTACTGCCCTTTTTCCAAGGAATGGGAGCCAACGTTCAATCATCCTGTCGCGAAGATCGTGAAAGGCTATCACTGTGACGGTCGAGAGAAGTATCAGGACCTTTATCGAGGTCTTGTTTACATGGTCTTCCGATGCTCTCCTCTCCGTAGAGCCATTTTCAAGTGGCTTGGAGACGCCACAATTGCAAATAAATTTGTGTCCACAACGGACTGGGCACGCTGGTTGGCAACGCCTTCATCGAATGGCTTTACGCCCCTTGTCAATTACTTCGTCGTCGTGGGGGCCTTCCTGGAGATGCATGAAGCCAAGTTGCTTCCTCAAGGCCCTATGGAATTTGACGGTGAGTAGTTCAAATCTCATTCTTTTTGCTTTGCTTACTCTCCTGTGTAGACATCGAGAACGATCCTCCCCTCTTTAGCGTTGCTCAGCACGCCTAGTCTTTGCTTACATTCAACCCATACTTTGCACTTTCTCTGCTCGCTTATACATATATTCACGCTCCCTTGCATGCTTGAAGTTCTGTATCGCTTTCTATACGAGTTCTGTTCGCTTAAATGCCTTGCTCTGATGACTTTTAATGTTCTTTATCGCGTTCCTGTACGCCGCCTTTCCATTAGCAGATGTCCGTAATGTGTAAATCATAGATACGAAATGAAGCATGTTGTACTTGCTATTATATGAATGTATAATTTGCTATTACTTGCTTGTGAGGGAAGCCTATAAAAGGTTCCGAAATCGTAACATTATCGTAGAGTAGGTTTTTCCTTTTTTCTTTCTACGCTCTTTCTTTTAAAAAACCAGACCTTTGCTGTAATACAAGGGTGTTTGTAAACGGTTGAGGAATGCCCCGTATCCTTAAACGGCTGGGAGCTTATTGTGGTCGAGTTTTTACAGCAATGGCTCTCGGCTTCACAATCTTACAGTTTCTGTGTACTGCTGCCTCAAGCTAGCCCTTTATATACAAATTCCTGTTCTCTCCGGGGACTCCACTAATCGACACCTAGATGCAAGAGTTATATAAAAAGCCAACGTGCCAACGACTTGGAAATCGCACTCATTCGTCGTCCCATATGGTCGGATTATCCAATTTAATTCTGCTACTGAAATATTCTTGTCGATAGGTGCAGGTCGTGCAAGGTTAGATTGAGGGATTCGAGGATATTGCCCACCCCGTTTGCCGGGCTAACAGCGACAGCTAAATAAATCACTAATATGATAGGTTACAAGATATTCTTGCAAAAGGGTACTTATTCAGCCTTGAAATCAAAAGATCATTCATATTTTGGCCTGTCGCGTACAATGAGGTCTTGAGTAGAATTGAGACGTTCCTGGCGATTTAGCGCCGGTCATATGGTGGACGCGTGCACGTGAGTTCCAAACGTTTCGTAACTTTCGTTGCTTTGGTAACTTGACATTCTACCACCACCACCAAATCCCTCAAGAGTTGCAGGCCTGTTTGACTAGTAGGTCTGACTTTCCGCTTTGGCTTCTACTCTAATAGTTTACACTAGATTGCTGGCAACTCCTTCAGAAAACAACAGAAAATCTCCTGGGACACCGTAGGGTAAATCAGACGCGTCCAGGTGCAACCGTCGTCCAAGTTCGCCTGCAGCTGCCCAGGAACCGCCACGCCTCCATCTCTTCACCATTTACTGTCGCTCAGCCTGCAGGCTACGGGTGTGTTACTATTCCTTGCAGAGGCTAGCTCGCTTGTCTTAACTTTTAGGTGTACAACAGGCCACTGCACCTCCTTCACCAATTGCAACTGTTCGTCTTTGTTAAGAAACCTGTATTTCCGTTTTTTCTAACGCGACCACTTATCGCAACAGCAGACGCGTGCGGTTCTACAGCATCTGGTATGTCACCTATCTATCCTTACCTATTACAGCCGTTAACTCTTGACCCCTTCCAGCAGAGGTCTTTCGCCCTACGCCGCTCTCCTACTCCGGGGTCAACGGTACGTTTCTACCCCACCTCCCCAAATTCCATCTGATATCGTTTCTCCCCTAGCTTCTCTTTCCATCCTCTTGCTCTTTGGCTGCCTTGTCGTCTGCTTTAGGAAGATCAGGAGCTGAACCTAAGGCCATACCGCACGTAAGTCGTCTATCCTGTCCCTTTTCCCCTCAGACTCGGAAAACTGCTTCTTCAGACGCTTAGTTACGTTCTACCCCAAGGGTGTTATCTGGGCTGAAGTTGTGGCAGTATTTCGAGTTTAGGGGGCAGGCACACCTTCCAGCTTCAATCGCTGAATTCCTAACCAGGTACCACAGCTCGCCCTTCAGATATTCGGTTTTTGTAAGTCTATTTTGCCTTATTTTCTACCTACGGCGAAGAACAGAATCCTTAAGTTGCTGGGTCCACGTTCTAGCCCAAGGGTGTGGTCTTGGTTGCTCTCGGCTTCTGTTTCGGGTCTGCGGGCAAGGAATTGCACCTACCTTTAGTTCCTTTTACTGACCGTCCTTTACAGAACTTTAACCCCTGGTAACATGCCCTATTTTTTTTTTACGAACTGTACGTTTCGGTCTAGGCTCGGATTCATGCTTTTGATAACCCAATTTTTTTTCCAGCACGTCGGCAAGACTCCATTGCACACCGGATTGCAGATCCAAGGTTCTTAAACCCGGTTTTCCACTTTCAGAAAGCAGTAGAACAGGCATTGGAGGACCACCGGAACGCGGCACTCGAGGAGGACGACCTCGGGGCAGACTTTATCGAGTACGCTCCTTTGGAATCTCCCTCACCCTGCCCTGTTGGAGCGACCTTCTCAGCTGTCGGAACAAAGCGCAAACACTGCTCAGTCACCATGGAGGAAGCTTCTGACTCCGATACACCACGTATTCCTCTCCCGCCCTCTGGTTCGTTGGACACGGCATCGAACCCAGCGCAGTCGCACAAGCACCAAATGCGCGCCACCAAACGTCGACTTGCAAAGGCTTCGGATCGTACAAGTAGCCATCGAAACGCCTTGCGCCAAGTCCTCTCCCATGGCACTGCTGTTGAGACAGACCGGAATGCCGAGACGTTTGACGCCTGTCGGGGAGCTCACACCGGGAAACCAGGCACGAAGAAGCAGCTGGGGACAGTTGAAGAACGACGGAACTTCTATCAACTCGCAGACCTCCTCGCTCAAGGCTTTGAGCATGTGAAATGGGATGGAAGGTGTGTTTTATTGTTTTCCTTTTCGCTCTGTTATTAACATTGCTTTCTAGGACGCCTACACCGGTTATCGATCGCCTGGGCCGTATCGTGGCTGTTCTCGCCGGCCAACCAGAAGACCCATCGTACTCGGACGACCTCATGAGTGGATATGACTTGATGGAGACTCGAGGTCATGCCTACTGTATTGGATCGTCCGCACCTGAGCCTCAGAGACGTGGCAACTTTTCTGCTTATCACTGCGGTACAACGATGGGATGGGTAACCGGTCTCCCGTGTTTATGAATCCAAAGGCCAAGAGGCCGCTCATTCAGGAGCTACTCGATGCCAAACTATTCCAACGAATGGCCTTGTATCAAAGCCGTACGTATATTTTGGTTCTACTGTATATTATTCTTGACTAACTCTTTTATAGGTGCTTTCCAGCTATGGGCCCCTCGTGTATATGCAGAATACGAGCATGTCAACGGCGTGCTCAGCCAGAAGATGCGAATCTGTCCAACTTTGTGGGAAGTGTCTTCCTCGGCGCTGGATTCAACTTTGGGTCGAACGTCTGGACGTTCAAGCACCGGGATCAGCTCAATTGGGCATTTGGTTGGTGTGCTATCACAGCCCTGGTCGGTTTAACGCGAGACGTAGCACTCAGCTCATTTTGTGGGAGCTGAAATTGGTTATCGATTTTCCTCACGCGGCAACAATTCTCCTTCCTTCCGCTGTTATCACGCATTCCAACACCCTTGTTCACGCCGACGATCGACGCAGCTCCTTCACTCAGTTCTCAGCTGGAGCAATTTTCCGTTGGGTTGAAAATGGGTGTCGTACGGAGGCCAAGTTTGCGGAGGAAGACCCGGAAGGGTATGAAGCGATGATGGCGGCAAAAGCTACTGCAATTGAACGTCGGATGGCTATGTTTTCTACGGTAGAGGAATTATGTACACTCGTAGATTAATTACGGTACTAACATTTTTTATAACTATATACTTTCTGTACTTATGATTTTAATGCTCTAATATCTTCGAAGGCTTAGTGGTCCACAACATGTTTATTGATAGTACAAATGCTGACTTTACATATGGATGGTAACATTTTCGATAGCTGAGCCTCGAACAGGTATTAGAAGACTCAATACCTTTACAAGCCTCAAACCCGTGAAGCACTTGCATCCGCAAGTTGCGCTTTTAAGCGTCGCACTTCAAGGATGAGGGCTTCCTCCCGCCGCTTCCCCTCCAGCTTCTGTTGTATGATAAGAGCCTCCGATCGTTGTTGTTCTTCTAAGATACGAGCCTGGGCTCGCTGTCGTTCTTCTAAGATACGAGCCTGGGCTCGCTGTCGTTCCTCTAAGACACGAGCCTCCGATTGTTGTCGCCGCTGTCGTTCCTCCTCCAGTTCCAAAATTGGTTTTTGGAGTGCCTAAAAGCAACGTTATCAGACTTGCCATTTAACGCGTGAAAACTTACCACAACTCGTTTCCGGACTTTCTTGTCAAACAGAAGCCAAGCGTCATCAAACTTGGCTTTCATGGCCGTAGCACCATGGCGACTTTTCACACTGTTTACCTTGTCCGCCATTCTACTCTTCACAAAATGACTCCCCCAATGTAAAGGATCAATTTTCATACGTCCAAGATCGTTAGGGGCAACGATGGCATCCAAAGGAGTGCCCATTTCCATCCTCATAACTTCCCATATAACCCTCCCAAAATAGAAGCACTGCGATTCAAGTGTGTTGTAGACGGGCATGTCCTCAGTCACACATGCTGTCAAAACCGCTAATTTTGCCATAGTAAATGAGGAAGAAGATGGAGGTGTAAGAGTAGCCAGACGTGTATACCCCGAAGGCTCCAATATATCTACGTCTGCTAACTTACGACGGAAAGAAATAATGAACCGGTCGTTTGCCACGGAGGAGGAGTGGGATGAATGAGAGCTGAGGTTAAGCGATACAGAGGAAGAGCTTTGAGCGAGTGATACGGGACATATGAGGCTGTTTGCGGAACTAGGTTAGCGTAGGAAATTCAAGGACAACGGCTTGGGATTTGGTTGGCTTACCCGGTTTCGTCAGCTTCAGCAAGCTCATGTTCTTCAACTTTATTCCGGGCACCGTTAGGTGCTTGAAAGTTAGAGCCCCATCTCTCAAGGAGAATGTAGTTATTGACGTTGGCATCTGTCCGCAGAATATCCTTGAAGTCGACCACCATGAATTCATGAAGCGGTGCGACATCTCTCTGGAAGTATCGGACTTGTGTGATTACAAGATGATCGCAGGGGTCTCCAAGCTCCACAAGTGATTCCTGGACGTCGCGTGAATCGCGTATTTTGAACGGGGACCTGGAAGCCAATAGAGCTTTTTGTTCATGCCGATTCTCGTCAGTGACGGGAAAGAATATAAAAGAGCACGGAGATTTAGTTGGCGTCGGGAGATAATCCAGATTCATAACGGTCAGGACTCGAAGATAGAGGAAACGTAGTCCTTTAGCCAGTGTCAGAGCCATGGCTTTACTTGCAAGTTTCAACGTGTTGACAATGCGTAATACACCTGACACCGGCCCGAGGCTCAAGCTTTTTTCGCTTCATCCTCCACCATCATATCGTTCCGGACGAAAACCGCAAATCACTATCCACAACAACAACACTCTGCCTTTCATAACAGAAATCGAGCCTTTTTGAATTTTCGCCAGTTTTCTCGCTATTATCTGCCGCTGGAAACGAAATCGTGCGTTTTCCTGAGAGACTTAACGACGTTTTGCCTGATACATTAGTATATGGGTCAGAATTACACCGATTACTTCCTAGAGAACCCGAGACTTGAAGCTTCAGGTCGTCAAACATTATTAACTCTTTACGGCGGGACCAGAATTTAAAAGGTAACGATATTTTATCTGGGTTAGAACTTGGATAGGACGCAGGTACGAATTTATCTGATTGAAAAAATTGACGGTTCTAATTATCTAGCTAGAATCATGGACACAACGGAACGGAATCTTCTCCCCTACGCTCAACAATTCCCGGCTCGTTTCTCAGCGGACGACCAAGAAACGCTTCCACATCCAACCCTTCAAGTGACCCTCTTCATCAAGAGATATCACCATCATCATACGGACTCGGCCAACCTCTACCACTTCCGCGAGAAAGATCTTCGGGAGGTGCTGTGAACTGTTTCCGCAACCATTAAACCGGACCCAGCTAACTCGGCTGGCCTTGGATTTCCATCAATGCTTAGACGATAGTGTTCCGCAGGAGCTGTGGCCACTAACAACCCTCTGAGCTCCAGTACCAGCTTCCCGTCATCCCGTGTCACACCGTACTCATTCATCCCAACTTTATCCCGCTGCGCTCCACCTACTCCATTCTCCTTCACCTCTGGCCCTTTCCATCTCCACCTCATTTCTCATTTCGCATCATGTCGCTCGCTACGCATTCGACGCTACCACTCGCGATACACATGTTGGCGACCCAGATCTACGAATAAGGCCGCTTCCCAGATCGTACCAGTAACACACTCTTCCGAATGGCGGGTTAGTCAATAACAACAATCCCAATTCAATCAAATTCGCTTTTACAAGCGAAGTCTTCAGTCGCGCTCCTGCAGAAATGTGGATCGACACTAGCTCGAGTGGTACATCATCAGCTCCAGGTTCCGCTGCACCGAAATTCTTCATACGCGACGAGTCGTCTTTTGGTACTTTTCTCAATCCCATCCGTCTAGGACCCGCCGGCCAAGATTCGTGCCCATACCGACTGAAGGACGGAGACCTGCTGCAGTTGGTGTGGATTATCAGGGGGTCGCGAGGAAATCTACAAGAGCGTTAAGGTACATATTGAGCTGTTTTGCGATGGGTGAACAGGTTCAAGTGAGTACATTATTTTCGTTTACATCTTTTATTACTGACGCCGTTTTTGGGTAGTACGAATGTCATCAAGAACCTGAAGTTGCTCGCTCACGCCGGCTCTCCTCAAGCTTACCCCAAGTCAAGCAGGAAGGGTTCGATGAGTGTTGAATTACCGGACGGTTGTATATGTGAGTGCCCTATCCCGTTCACTTTCCGTCATTCTCCTTCGCCATAGACTCTACCTTGCTTCATTTGACCCTCTGTCCACAACTCATCGTTTTTAACCAGGTCTATTCGCTCCTTCCATCCGTCAATCCTTAGTCATTTCGGTCACCTGTTCCCATTCGTTTGACTTCCGGCCACTTCTGGAAACAACAGATTATCGGTATGTCCACCCACGTTTCCTATAACTTCAAGCTCATATCCTCCTTGGAGCTTCACCAACCCCGTATTGCAGTCCTCAAAAGTCGAGCTATATGACAACAATGCTATCATTGAATACAGCGCCGGCTCAGGCGCATACCGAGACCCTCTCTCCATTACATTCGACGTAACCCGGGAAACCAAAGACGAAGCAGAGGCCAGTGGCTGCGGTGGAGCAGAAGGCAACGATTCTGCTGTAGAGGAATATACCCGACAACGATAGCGACTCAGATCTATGTGCTGCGTTGTCAGCCTCACGAGCTACTGCCCGAGCAGTTACCAATGCCATCCTCGCTCTCACAAATTCGTTCGAGACGGAGTTCAAGGGTGGACCAGGGGCTAGGACGTATGCGGGGTGGGCGGGCATATGTTCGCCGCCTCCGTATGCGGCCAGGTAAGCATAAGTTCTCATGATAAAAAGTCGTCACTCACTCTGTATTCATAGTCTTTTCCTTTGGTGTAGAAAACACCATTCCCTCGTTGCCTATTCTGAAAAAAAAACGAGAAGAACGACGAAGCCAAGTTCGCCCTTTTGCGGACCAATGCTCCGTGAGTTGGTTCAACCATGAGGGCATCTCATGCCTTTTCAATCATCCAAACTCGGGCAGACATCTGAATGGTGTCGCACTCCAGAAGCGCTATTCCAGCAGCGCTATTTTCACTAGCATGCCCTTGAGGGACACCTATGCTTCTGTCATGACAGCTGGCCTCTACGCTCTGCGATGCTTCAGCCTTGCTTTGACGGTTACATTTATCCTGAATTCGACTTTCCAGAATTTCATGGCGCCGTCTGGGGAACACCGAATGTTTCTGTCATGGTATCAGCTGGCTTCGATCGCCATCCTTGCGCTGAATCCTAGAGATGAGTGGGTTCGGAATGTAATCATTACATTCCTTCAGCAGTTCATTCGCAATCTTTAGGAGCGCAGTATGATGATGAAGTTGGAGGGAATGGAAGCCAGTGGTGGTATAAGGTATGCGTTACTGTATCAATTTATGGTTCCTCTGTACTAATGTTAATGAACGTTAACTCTCGCATAGACTCTCTACCTCGCTAATCCCATGCGTGTTTCATCGCCGCTACCTAGAAGCTACGAGCCTTATTCAAGTCATTGGGCTCCAGGGTACTTCGATTTTCCCTTCGCTCTGTGCCCTCTTTTTCACTCGGGTCTCCTTTTTTCATACACGGAAATGCTTACTGCTGTCCGAGTTTTGCGGAGATATTGTGGTTCTTCAAGTCATTATCATCGATGTCATCCGTTTGTCTATGCTGTCGTACCGCGGTAGCACTTCGCATTGTCCCTTCTATCTTTGCGAGCCTTCGCCTCACATGAATGCCCTCAATCCCGCTATACTATCCGCGCCCAGTCCTTTGGGCCCCGTCATCATTCCATGCTACGAGGAGCGACCGTTTCAAGTCACACCATCGCGGTGTCTCCATCCATTGTTTGTCGCTCCTCTTTCGCCCGCCTCCAACATTGTAACTCATCTTTTGTGTGTCCGGTACGTCTATTTACGAGATATCATCCAAAATCATGACTTATTTGCGTTTTGCGCAGTTACGCCTTTATATTCCCTCTTTTTATTACTGCTTGCTGCCAGTGGTGATTTGAGAGCGTTTCCGGACCTTTTCGCTGTCCTTTATGCTTCCTATTATCTTGCCCTGGCCTTCACTAGTGTCACTTTCAAGTAATTAGTTCCCTAGTAGCTTATATCGCATCGTCACTTCTGGTTGCCACGGATGCCGTACTTCCGTCTGTTGAAGGATACGAAGGGGCTGGTGACTCGTTAATCAGAGAACTAGGTGTATCCCGAATGTTGATTCTGACAGAAGACGGCTATCAGCGGGTCCTTCTACGGATTTGCAGAAGACTTTGGAAGCGAGACTCGACACCGTTGATATCCCGACAGTCGTTGCTGGAAAGGATACCATCGAAAAGGTAGCTGAGAGAAAAACGGAAATCCGAAGATATATGTCGCAGTAGAGCCGGAAGTGGGAGACTGAGATGGTGTACGCCGATCACTGTTTGTATACAGACGGCTGTTCTGTGTTCAAGTGGAAAAGTGCTCGTTAGGATCAAACTTGAGAGAGAACTCTGTGATAGGCGCTCATAAATTATGAGCGCCTTTATGAGCGCCTCAACGACAGAGCATATGTAGTACAGGCAGTAGCGGCGAGGCAACGGGTAGCGGGTAATTTCGCCACATGCCAGTTAGATCTAGTCGGATCGTTGAAATCGATTTCACTGACTGGGAGTCTGCCCAGCCCTACGGACTTTTTCACTGGGGGCCTCATCGACATCGTTCACCCTCCCGAGTCCCATCCCGTTCCCTTCACATCAACTTGGACCTCTTCTCCCTCGGCGAGAGATACGCTGGGAGTGGAACCGGCGGGATATCCATAATCTCCGCACTCTGCACTACCCCACTGCCATTTCCAGCCCCATTTCCAGCTGCTCGTTCCTGTTCACCTTCCCGATCCGAGGCACTAGTCAATTTTGGAACAGGTGGCGGTGGAATAATATTGATATTTATAGTATGGATCCTCGCAGCACAAGCACCGGCACCAGTACAAGTTGGCTCAGAAGCTAAAGCAGAATGCGGAATATGCAGCGTTGTATCCCCCTCTCCTTCCACGGTATCGATGCGTCGTCATCGTAGCACGATGAAAGAGACTCGGCGGCGGCGGCGTAGACGTCATCTACGCCGAAGCTTACTTGATATCAGTGCCCAGTTTCTTTCCCTTCTCGTGTGCAGCTACAGCTGCTACACTCCTACTCATATGTCTCACTATCGAATGTGCTCCCGCTGCCTCGCTCGTTAGGGAACAAACACGACGAAGATATGCCGGTATGCGAAAACGTCATGGAGCTTGCTGATGAAGAAGGTAGATACACTGAGGTTGGGTAAGGCTGGGGATGGGACTGGGGCTGTGGTTGTGAATGTGTAGGCGAACATGGATGGAAGAGGAAAGTAGATTAGGATTTGTTTCTGTAGACAATAACGGCCATATTCTTGTTAGCCACATGTACTAATCATCAGTCAATCGTCTAGCGTTCGGAGATACTTCGTCCAAGTTGGCCTAGGTGGTGACCCTCAGAGCGTCAGAGTCAGAATGAGTAAGTTGATGGTATTGCAGCATAGTCACAGAAAGAAAGAATACAGCATTCTGAGTTTCTGGTATTTAACAACGGATAAAGATATCTACAAAAGAAGATTAAGTGTTTGAACATTATGATCTAAACGTTACAGCAGTAGGTAGCAAAGTGTAAGCTCTAGCAAAATTCCTTCACCCTAAGAATGGCCGTTTGCTTTTAAAGCACGAACGAGCTGTTCTTCCAACTCTGTCATCCTATCACGGAGAACTCGAAACTCCTGAATAATTTCTTCAGGCGTAAGAGGTGGCCGAGAAACCACAATGAGGGGAGCCTTTGGTGGTGGGCGAGTAAAGAGGTCGTGAAATTCACTGAAGTCCTCATCTTCAAATCGCGGTGTGATCGAGTTCGAGGATCGAGTGAATAAAGAACTGTTTGAGTCGGTTAGATTCGCTGGGCTTCTTGTACGTTGCATTGGCATTGAACTAGAGCAAAAGTTAGTCGAGCAACAATTGAACATCGAAATTATTGATCACTTACTGCATCCCTACACCATTGGCAACTGGTTTATGACAATTAGTGTCGTGTTTTTTCTGTTTATTGCTGAGAAATTTCATACAAGTTGTTAATAAGTCTAATAGAGTAGCAAGGAAAGTGCGTTAGACTTACTGGAATCGCATTTTAGAGAATAGTTGTTTATTACTGTTGTAGACCGGTTGTAGATCCAGTGATATATGCACGTGATCTCCTTCAAGCGCCATACGATACCGACCAGTTCTCGGTATCCCATCTCTGTCCTTTTGCGTTTCCTCTAATTCCATTTGTGTCACATCCTCATACCATTTTTTTTTCGTTTGCGTCTTCTTTCGCTGATATCTAACCCAAATCATCTCTAGGTCACCTTCCGTGCTACCCAAGCATTCCGATCCATTCATCGCTTTGATACACGAAGACATCTCTTCTTCAGGATGGCCGCATGACTTGCATACTCAGCCCTTCTTTGAATTCTGGCTACAAGTCTCCTTGGACTTCGCTCACGGCAATATCACCAGAAACCGCGCAAAAAGCCGCCACAGCTACTGCAAGCTTGCCCCGCTACATCGCCATTGCATCTAACTCACAGCTCGTTGACGTTGTACACGACTCCATAAAGGCAGCGCGCGCTACTCGTCTTCTCAATGCATGGACATCTACCGCTCTATTCTCCTTTGCTTCGTATAACTCGTTGTACCTCTCTTTCTTTGGCAACGAGCTCCAGTGCTGTAGCAGAGGTGTGTTTCATTCTTTACCGATAAGCTTATTCTAACCAGCGATATCTAGTTGAACTCTATGCCGCTTCTGGCTAGGTTTCAGACATCCAGAGCAGTATCAGCAACGCCAATTCCCCAGCTTCAACAGCTCCCTTTCCCAGCTCCATCCTTCCCTTCCTACGTTCTTTCAGCTGAAAGCCGATGGCGCTGCGCAAGTTGATGCCTACCTTGATCACAATACACGCTGGATTGGATTTTTTTTGGAACAAAGGGCTGGATTTTTGAGGAGAGGGAGGCCGTGCCATATGTTCCCAGGGATTGGCAAGGAGAAGAGCGCACTACCTGTGCGTACGTAGCGACAATGTACGTGCACCCTTCTCTTACTTTTATCTATTTTTTCCATTGTTTTTCTGTTTTCGCTCTATTCATATACATCGTGCTCTCAGTTCTAGTTTTCTTCGTGCTCAATGATCGATTTACTAACATATACACCGCAGTTTCAGGGCTCAATATTCAATCTCACTCGTTTGCAATGGATGATCCCATCACGATGCCAACGCGAAGTTCAATCTTCCAGACGTCCGCAATGAAATGGAACGCATTTTCCTCATGGACTGGAGTGAGACTCACTCATAAGGCTACTCCCACATATAAGTGGCATTCGTAGTCAACGTTGGACGGAACTACCAACCACGTCAAGTATGTACTGCTCCGTTCTTCTTTGTCGCTAACTAATGGTATTCCCGCTCTATAGACGTTGACTACGGCGGCACCGAAACTGCCTCAGCAATACGTCTAGTGTACAGCCTAGTGTACGAACCCCATCCCAAAGCCTCTAGGAGCTGTCTTCTCCCCCACCGACGGTGTTGAGATAACCACGCCAAGTATGTACCTCCCCGTATGTACTTCCCTGTTCTGCCTCCTCGCTGCTAATGTATCTTATTCCAGCGCCATAGACATCAGCTACGATAGCACCGAAAGTGCCTCAGCACTACGTTTTGTACGACCCTCAGCGTGTCCTCCTCTTCTCACTGCGTCGAACGTATCTCCTTCCCCCTCTCCTTTAATTTCCTTAAATACGATACATCGCTTGTCGTGGCACAAGAAATCATGCATCTAGCGGTGAAGACGGAACAGGTATAATACCTCCACCTCACCATTCTGCCACTGCCGACCCCGCAGAGAACGTGGCCTCAATCCTTGGTGTTCTTCACCTGTGTCTTCACTATGAGAATCGGCTAAGGTGTTTCGAGTTGCACGTGTAGAGAAATGTGTATGCGGGAGAGAAAATTGCGATGAGGGAGAGTCCATTACAGGGCTGATTAATCGACTGCTGCTGATAGATCGGCCTCTTCGATACACCTCACCCCGTTCAACTTCCACTTGGTCTCCCCTCCGCTACATTCCTCCCGTTCAACAATCCTCTTCGCAACCGAATCCAATCCTGTCAGTCTCAATTTCTGAGTGTTCCTCTACTCCTCCTTCCCATCCCATTCCTCGAAGGCCTCGTATCCGAAGATAGCCTACAACTAAATCTCGCAGTGTTTTTCCCCGATGTTCAGGGACGAGTCCTAAGAATGTAGGCTCT
The DNA here is from genome assembly GCA_015501585.1 of Rhodocollybia butyracea. NCBI lineage: Eukaryota > Fungi > Basidiomycota > Agaricomycetes > Agaricales > Omphalotaceae > Rhodocollybia > Rhodocollybia butyracea. Next base: position 6,852 of record JADNRY010000164.1, on the reverse strand, counting down.
CGTTTGTACTCTTAATATGCATCTTCGTATGGCGATGAAATACTCCATGTATCTGAGACGCTACCAGAGACGAAATAGAACTCGTCGTCAGCTAATGAATACTTCGCCCCCCTTGTCCGTAGCATCCGGTTTCTTTCGCAGTTAACCGCGATTGAGAACACAGACAAGGACAAGATGCATCCCTACATTCCCCTTAGCAATCCCCCTGATCTATCTAATGAATCCGACCATCTAGTCTTGTTTCACTGAATCATACTAATCCATTCTTTTTCTGTTTTCTCAATCTTGTTTAAATAAACGAAGGGAATTCTGTGTCCAGGTATGCTCTGATTTAGCTGTGTTTTTTTCCCTCTTTTGTGCTGCAAGCTCTATGTTAGACATTACGCGTATTCTTTTTTGACGATTTACACATGTATTACCGGTAAATACCCAATTAAGGCCAATGACTCGAACAGTCGACGATGCGCGATTTGGTGAGCCTGTTAATCATCGATGAGACGAGAACAGCCGAGCCACTCATAGAGTGTAAGACGCTGGATAATGGTACGATATGTCAGCACGGCGCCCATGATAACAATCCAATGGCCAGCCAGACCGACAAGGAAAGCTGGACAGCATGATGCACCGCATGTTTTTGAACATTGCGTTGCAGCATCCAAGTTAATTTGCAGCCTCTTGTCACACCTCAGATTGACCGATTTTATATATAAATGCAGAACAAATGGATATCAATATCATGGTAACAAAAGAGCATACAGGATTGAACAGTACACTGGAGATGCAGTGTGTCATGTGCAAGGCAGATCAAGACTGTAAAAGCAGGTATTGAGTCGGTAGATAATAAGCAAGATGGATATTTATTAGATTATTTGAACTGGATTGGCAGCACAACCCAACAATCGAACAAGCAAGCAATGAGCGCAACGGAGGAGGCAAGACACATGTCAAAAGACCTCAATATGTACCTTTTGAGGCAGACTGATCGAGTCCAGGTCCTAAAATTACAATCAGTTCAACAGTAGCTCCCAGAACATAACCCAAAAAGAACTGAAAACCAAAGACTCAGAATTTGAGAATATAGATCACACGTACCACATGCGAAAGATTCACAGACAATTCTTCAAGCTCATACTCCTCCTCTACTGAATGCGAATTCTTTGAACTGGTTTGTCGACCATAGTCTTGAGACCTGACTTCCCTAGCAATCTGAACAGAAAGGCGGGCGGGGATGGTGTTGTCTTCAGGTTTGCGCTGTAGAATTGTGGAATTAGTGAATTGCAGTTCATTCGTAACAGAGAAGCAACGGAGTAGGAGCAATTGAGGAGTAACAGGTACAGATGACCGGAGAAGCGGATACGGACGGGCGCGGGAACATAACTACATCTTTGCATACCTTTGACGACCAGGACAAAAACGATGTTGGTTTCGTAATGCTCCTGAACGAAAAAGAGAAGTTTCCACCGATGGTAGTATGTATATTATCGCCACGGTCACGGATTGATTTGCGAGCGTTGAGAGTAGCGAGCAGGGAGTTAGTGTAGACTTTTGAACCATAACAAATAGATAAATCATACATATGGTCAGTTTGGTTAAACGCAAGAAGATGAGAATGACTTACGGCGACCCATGCAGAAGAAGAATGCAATGTAGATAAATGTGTTTGGGGCAGCGACGATCTGCAAAAATCAAATAAATAGAAAACAAAGGCGCAAGCTTGAGATGGGAGTAGTCACTGATACCAAAGATGCCACAGCACACAAACTAGCAAATGAAGGTAAGTCACTGGCTTTGAGGACATAAGCTACAGCTTACCTCGTCAGCATACCAGTGTTAACTGCATAGAGAGTCTACAATCTTGAATCAGCAACCCAACGAACATAGTATGATACCTGAGATGGTAGAGCACACCAGCGTGTTCAACATCGAATCAGACCTGGAATCAATCCAGCAATAGTCAGTACACCCTCATAAGTCCAAGAAAGGAAGAAAACTTGCCCCCGGAACCCGGTCTTAGATTTCTGCAACAAGAACGACAAAATACCGGCTATGAGGATGTCACCAGCAGCAGCGAGAGCGTTGACAGTTATCGAGAGTCCCTGGGGTAGGTAAGTATCAGTGATCGAACATACACCATATAAGAGCGCCATACCTTCAAATCACTGGCTAGCTCCTCGAAAGTACGCACACGAACTAGCCTAGTTTGCTTTAGTGCGGTTTTGATTTACCAGGTGGTAGGTACATACGCGATGATCCCAAACACTCCATTGAGTAAAAGATAATATCAGAGACATGAAGGGTGGACTTTCTGAGAAGAACAGATGTACCAGTAACACAGCCTGAGAGCAGTACGTTGAAAGGGTGTGGGCAAAGAATAGACGCAGTAGACTCACCAAATTCTCCGACAATGAACACAGACTATGCATACATTAGCTCCACGCAATAAATCCTCATATCGGGTAAAATAACCCACCACTATTCCGGTGGCCCAGATATTGAAGTTGCTCACTGTTGAGAGCATCAGCGCTCAAACTGCGTTCAAAAACGACTAAAATACTCACGTCTCCAAATTCGCCAGTTCAGAAAGCTAGGTAGACGTTGTAACGTTGCGTAAGTAGTGTATACTTAGGTACTCGGAACGACAGGGATAGCGCTGGATTCAGAGTAAACTAATCTCTATCTAGGTACTCGGAACGACAGGGATAGCGCTGGATTCAGAGTAAACTAATCTCTATCTATGTACAATCGAGTCTTAAGTAGGTCCGGCGGGGATTGATCCGTACTGTTACAAAATCTCACTGCAAAAAGCCCGGCCCAGGAATCTCCGGGCGCTTCTTGATATTACTTTTTTCTTTTTAACCGCTATGACCATTTCTCAATCCAAGATTATCCAAGTGCTCTTGTGCAATTCATGAAGTGTAGAGATTCAGTTACGCCAAAATTAGTACTAATGAGCAGTAATTACCGTGAGTGTACTTTTATATTGAGCTCAAATGCAAGCTAACAAGGTAGACGAAAGACTTGTCTACTTCTCTCAGGCAAATGTACTCTGGCAAAGGGACGAAATATATCTTTTAACCCTCTGCTTCAAACTTCCTTCAAGCTTCAGGGCCTTCAGGATTCCCGACCACCAAAAAACCCGACTCGAAAAATCCGAATCCAGTATTGACGTATTCCGCAGAGGGAACTGGAGTAGACGATACGGAGATGGATAACGATCCGTCATATCCTTCTGGCCTTCCTACCGGATGAGTCTCACTATAGATACTACGCCCCGTTTACGAAACCGGACCTTGAGGAGTCTTTTGACACTGGAAACGATAATGGTGTTGGTTTGTAGTATCAACACCGCTGACCAACTCTCCAGCACAATCCTCGGCATCACCTACCCCGCCTACCTTTTCACCAAGACTATACAATGCGGTCGCCGAATGCATTGGAAGATGAGCTGGAGGTTGAACGAAATCACACAATGTTGAGTTACTTGGTGAGTTTCTTCCCATTTTATCTGCTATAATATATTCTGTGTTCGACGGCTTTTTTCAGTTCTTTTTTTATTTATTTTGAACACGCTTCATTAACAACCCTGTCTTTCTTTGTTGGCTTACAGGTCGTGTATGGTACGCTCTCCCGCCTCCGATCGCACCCACGTTCCTCGCATGGGGCGAACATCGCGCTCGCTTAGTCCTGCTGGGGCAAAACTCGGTAGTGGGGGATTGGGAGGGAGAACTCGAGATTTTGTGCACCACGAGCACCAGAAGCGGATTTTTGCATTTGGTCAAAAATGAGTTTTCTTTGCTTGGGTGAAGGAACTCGAATTGACTTGTTTATGCCCCGCCTTCACAGACTAGACAACGCATTGAATCATAGGCCCGCGAGCGCTGCGGCCGTGTTGGCTCTTTTATATTTCTTTGTCAACAGAGACAAGCAGACGTCTCCTGGAATTCTCAGCCATGCTTATCGTCGATCCTGTAAATTTATCCTCTCACCGCTGCAGTTGCTATATGGGGTTAGGGGGTTAGGGGTTAGGGTTGGTCCTGACAAAAACGACGAGTGAGCGAAGCGAACGAGGCGTTTTTGGAAGGGCCAAGTTCGTTAGTTTGTTGGGTAAGAGCGAAAACAGCCAACAGGGTGTAAGATACTTTCTTACACCAAATCCTGTTTCGCTTTTATAGCTCATCAGGGCTGTTTCACATCGTCACAGACTTACACTGCTCGTCGATAGTACTTCTGGTACTTGACGAACTTTGCCTGTATCTTGGAACACATGTTCGAGCGTTGTTAGTGCCATTGGTCAGTCCCACGCTGCCAGGGGATAACAATACTCCTTATACATTAGACGCTTAGTGAGCGTCGTCCGATGTACGGTCGCATCGGCTAACTCGTAATCCTAAATAGTAAGACCGAAGCCCGAGAAGACGGACTTAGCATCAAAGCTACTTGACATCTCGTGGGGTTAGCACAAAACGCCGAGATCCGCCGGGGACAGCTGTCGATCAAAATCTTACGTTACCTTAAGCGCGCTACCTGTTTAGCGCCCCAGGCGTCTACGGGTCACTAGCCGACAGGCCGAGAGAAGAGACGCCCAAACTACGGGCCTAGCTTACCGGTTAGGGTTCGGCACGTAGTGCCGGTTAGGGTTAGGTTAGGGTTACCGGGCCGTAAGGCCCAGTTAGGGTTAGGGGTTAGGGGTTAGGCTATATGAATTGACATATTAGCATGTGTTCGTCATTTATTAGATGACAGTACGTACGTTTAGGGGTTAGGGGTTAGAGTTAGGGTTCAACTTCCCTAAAAGACCTCGGTTAATACCGTCTGCGGGAGACGCAGTTATCGTAGTACTTACAAGATAGTGTGTTCAAAAGAACTTTCAATAAGTAATTAATTTAAGATCCGGCGTACACGTCGCTGGTTTTGGTTACAAGCTACTTCCTACAAGGACAGGGAGGGTTTTACACCTCGCGCGATGCACACCCCCTGTCACAACATTGAACTGTTCGTCAGGTTTTACGCTGGTTTACTAAGTCCGCCGTCATTACGACCGTTCGGCGAAACGCCTACTAGGAAGAGGGGGGCATACAATCGTGATCAATTAAGAACACGTCCGTAGGGTGCGGTCTTTCGGCGGCGTTTCACGTTCACCTCCGTACGATCGCAGTCAGATCTAATTTAAATCACACAGTGTGATAGACGAAGTCAAGGTCTCCAGGTACGGCGCCACCAACATTGCGGGAAGGACCAGCATCTTGGTCCGACATATCCGCATCCATGTCAATAGATGGTGCCTGGGAGATTTCTTTTACAGCATCTTCGTCCAGGGTTTGTATTACAATTTTCTTCCAAGAACTAGCAAGGTCGAAAAGGTTAGTCGTACGTTTCCGAGAGACTAACCAACGAGCTTTGGTAAAATTGGTTTTGCGTATATCCGGCACAGTTACATCCTTCAAAGCAGTGCCTAGGTCGTCCCTCTCCACAATTAAAGTTTCGAAGTCGCCCGAGCGATCAACTAAGTCTGATGCTGCGTGTTTATACGCCGGATAAAGGCCCGTATACGAGCCAGTTTCCGCGTGTGTCCACCACGAATTCCAATAATCCGTAATACGTTTCCCAAGTTCTTTCGCATTGAAATAATCCCATGCAGTGTTAAACTCGGACTTAAGAACAAGAACGGTATCTTCCGTGTCCTGTTTGTCTTTGGTTGAGAGTCGTTTCTCCCACCGTTCTTTTTTGTATTTATTCAGCCAAGAATAAACTGCTTGGGTAGGATAACCACGCTTTACATACAAGGCCGCCAGGCCTGATATGGCGTCTAAGTAGTGTGACTGAGTGCTACTAAGTGTGGCTAAACGGGACATTTCTCCTATGAAAGTTCCACGTCGAACATCGAGTGGATGAGCACTGCCCAAGGTATTCTTTCTTGATGGGATTTCGCTTTCCGAAACGGAAGATGTTGAATTGCACCATTGTCGTCGATATATATGGTCATATCCAAGAACGTACCGTAATTATTACGACATTCCCATTCTATTACACAGCCATCGAATTGTATTGTCTTACTACAAATATCTAGTGCCTCGGCTGCAGTTGAGGCATAAATTAGGGCAAGACAATCGTCGATGTATCTACCGTAATATAAAGGGGGTTAGGGGTGGTCCTGACAAAAACGACAAGTGAGCGAAGCGAACGAGGCGTTTTTGGAAGGGCCAAGTTCGTTAGTTTGTTGGGTAAGAGCGAAAAACAGCCAACAGGGTGTAAGATACTTTCTTACACCAAATCCTGTTTCGCTTTTATAGCTCATCAGGGCTGTTTCACATCGTCACAGACTTACACTGCTCGTCGATAGTACTTCTGGTACTTGACGAACTTTGCCTGTATCTTGGAACACATGTTCGAGCGTTGTTAGTGCCATTGGTCAGTCCCACGCTGCCAGGGGATAACAATACTCCTTATACATTAGACGCTTAGTGAGCGTCGTTCCGATGTACGGTCGCATTGGCTAACTCGTAATCCTAAATAGTAAGACCGAAGCCCGAGAAGACGGACTTAGCATCAAAGCCACTTGACATCTCGTGGGTTAGCACAAAACGCCGAGATCCGCCGGGGACAGCTGTCGATCAAAATCTTACGTTACCTTAAGCGCGCTACCTGTTTAGCGCCCCAGGCGTCTACGGGTCACTAGCCGACAGGCCGAAGAAGAGACGCCCACAACTACGGGCCTAACTTACCGGTTAGGGTTCGGCACGTAGTGCCGGTTAGGGTTAGGTTAGGGTTACCGGGCCGTAAGGCCCAGTTAGGGTTAGGGGTTAGGGTTAGGCTATATGAATTGACATATTAGCATGTGTTCGTCATTTATTA
>JADNRY010000163.1:0-144543 GCA_015501585.1 Rhodocollybia butyracea | reverse complement strand
TTCTAATCATGTATAGCTAAGTGTAGAGCTAAGGATCCTCTGAGTGGTTTGATACCTGAGCTCACCAGATGGCAATACCTCGTGCGCTATGTATGGCGATGCATTGTCTGAGTTTCAAGTCATCTGTCTGTATATATTGCACTTCAGGCAACCACATATTTGGTCTTATTAGTCTGCACTTTTGTTACATTGACCTTACTAAAAAGACCCAAAAACCTAGGCAAAACCCGGGCAGATTCCCAGGTCATGACCTAAATCCCTAAAAAATTGGTCATGACCTAGGTCAGGTTGGTCTTTTCCTGGGGTTGGTAGTCATGGCCTGGGTGAGATAGGATATGGCCTAGGTGGGCAGGGCATGTCTAGGTGAGGAGGGGATGGTCTAGGTGAGGAGGGATGGTCTAGGAGGGGAGGGTATAGTCTAGGAGGAGGAGTTATGGTCTAGGAGGGGATATATAGTTAGTTTAAGAGTGTAGGGTGAGAGTGGAGGATGGTGAGATAGAGAATATAAGCAAGAATGAAATATCATAGAATCATGACAAGAAATGTGTAGTAACATATTGGGATTATTGGGATTTTTTACATATCTGTAGATTATGACAAGATCAAGCTAAGTCACAGTGCCCTGTTCTGGTTGTCAGGCAAGAATGTGACTTACCTGACCTAGCTGATTCAGGTCATGACCTACCTGACCTAGGTCATGACCTACCTGACCTAGGTCATGACCTACCTGACCTAGGTCATGACCTACCTGGCCTAAGTCATGACCCAAGCCAATTTAAAAATTACTAAATTAGGAAATTTTTCCATTTTTGCAGTGGATGAGGTCAAAGCTGTTTTTATTACCAAATAAGGCAATTTTCAAACACCTTAACCGGTTTTATGTTTTTTTTAATAGAGTTAGATACATTTGGAAATTTTTTATAAATTACTATATTAGGCAATTTTATTTCAATAGACTTTTATTTCTTAATTAGGCAATTTCAAAACTTTTGCAGTGGATGAGGCCAAAGCTGTTTTCATTGCCTAATTGAGAAGTGACAAATTTGCAGTGGATGAGGTCAAAGCTCATTTCATTACTTATTTGAAAAATGACAAATCTTTTGCAGTGGATGAGGTCAAAGCTGTTTTCACTACCCAATTAAGAAATGACAAAACTGAACACACAAACTGTGTACACTCTTTTCCTAAGGACAATAGCTTGTGGTAGACATCCAGACCTTTTGTTTATACACAGAATAGGTTGCTCACCTAAAATGAAGCCAATCCTGTGGTGGAAGGGGCTGGATTGCAAAATATTTTTGGATAACCTTTGATTGTAGTGGATGAGGCCAAAGCTGTATGCCCATAAAAGGAAATCAATGAAAAGTGTTGAGTCTAAAGATTGCTTGATATAACATGCAGATTGGCATGGATAAGGGTGATCCTTTTCATCCCCTGATGCCCTGATGTGCTGTCTACCCTTTCTGAGTCTCAGATATATTTAGAGGGCCACTGGGAGATCAGTCTTTATTGATCTTTGAACTTTCTCATCAAAAACCCTCATTTTTTCGAAATTAGAGGATAAGTATCAGAGCATCCAGGGCAGGGTGGGCCACAGGCTTCTAGGACAATGTACCCTGGTATAATAGGTACATTTCTCAATTAGGCAATGAAAACAGCTTTGGCCTCATCCACTGCAAAAGTTTTGAAATTGCCTAATTAAGAAATAAAAGTCTATTGAAATAAAATTGCCTAATATAGTAATTTATAAAAATTTCCAAATGTATCTAACTCTATTAAAAAAACATAAAACCGGTTAAGGTGTTTGAAAATTGCCTTATTTGGTAATAAAAACAGCTTTGACCTCATCCACTGCAAAAATGGAAAAATTTCCTAATTTAGTAATTTTTAAATTGGCTTGGGTCATGACTTAGGCCAGGTAGGTCATGACCTAGGTCAAGTAGGTCATGACCTAGGTCAGGTAGGTCATGACCTGAATCAGCTAGGTCAGGTAAGTCACATTCTTGCCTGACAACCCAGAACAGGGCACTGTGACTTAGCTTGATCTTGTCATAATCTACAGATATGTAAAAAATCCCAATAATCCCAATATGTTACTACACATTTCTTGTCATGATTCTATGATATTTCATTCTTGCTTATATTCTCTATCTCACCATCCTCCACTCTCACCCTACACCTCTTAAACTAACTATATATCCCCTCCTAGACCATAACCTCCTCCTCCTAGACTATACCCTCCCCCTCCTAGACCATCCCCTCCCTCACCTAGACCATCCCCTCCCTCACCTAGACCATGCCCTGCCCCACCTAGGCCATATCCTATCTCACCCCAGGCCATGACCTACCAACCCCAGGAAAAGACCAACCTGACCTAGGTCATGACCAATTTTTTAGGTCATGACCTAATTCCCAGGTCATGACCTAAATCCCAAGGTCATGACCTAGCTGCCCGGGTTTTGCCTAGGTTTTTGGGTCTTTTTAGTAAGGTCAATGTAACAAAAGTGCAGACTAATAAGACCAAATATGTGGGTGACTGAACTGATATTTGAGACAATTGAAACAATTGTCGATGCCGCCTAGCGCCACCAATCGTAGATGATCTTGTTCGGACTATAGCAGTAGTAAACGCAAGCCACAACTCCCTTCTTGCCCTTCACTTTTGTCTGCCAACTGGACACTTTCTTTATATGGTTATATTAAGCCCTTTTTTTACATTCTGTCAGGACCTTCGCAACTTGAACCTGAACGCCCACTATGCCTCCCTAACTCCAAGAAAATGTCTGCATGAGCCAGAGCCAGAGCCTGCTTCTACTCCAATCCACAATCGCGCAACGACAATGCATGGCGCCACGTCGAGCCACTATGTTCTTGACCAAGCTCACCGGGTCGCAGAAAAGGAGATGAGGGATAAATATGAAAAAATAGATATGAGAAATTTCTTGGATTTGTTACCAGAGGCTGAAGGTATGCCGGCGGTAAAGTACGACGCTCTGGTGAATATCGCCCAGATGAAAGCGGAAATGCAGCAGTATGCTCCGTTCGTACGTCGACTGTTTTTTGTGGAATCGTTGTGATATCTAATATTATGCAGATAACAGCTATGAAAGACTATCTTTCTCCGGACTGGGTGCTTATTAACACATCTAATCACTGTGACGCCTCCTCATTTTCAGCGAAATACTTTTCTTTGTCTGTGATTAAGCCGGATATTGGCTTGTACGAGGCGTCGAAATACAACCCGGATTCCACGACTAACTCTGCCTCTGTGGAACTCTTTGGGGAGTTCAAAGTCAAAAAGCACGACGATCCTTTTCCTCCTGCCAAAACTCTTCCTGAGAGTGCTAAGGATACCTGTGGCCAAATTACCCTCTATCTCAATGCTATTCAGGCTGCGCAGCAAAGGACCCGTGTATTCCTGTTCTTTATACTCGGAGACCAGTGTCGTCTTTTTTGCCATTCGCGCGCAGGCACGCAGTACACAGATCCATTCAATCATACTACCATGCCTTACCTTCATGAGTTCCTTTGGCGTCTGACTCACAGCAGCCCCGCTGATCGTGGCCATGATGTGACCATGGAACCTGTTCTTCCCTGCGATCCAATTTACGAAGAAGTCTCTCAGGTCTTGATGGCAGGCTTGCGAGGGAATCCGAACTTAAAAGCCTTGCATAAACGCTTTTACGGGGAGGTGGATGTGGTTTATAGAGTAGTTGTCAACCTGTGTACCCTCTATGTCTACCAACCCTTCACTACCACACACTTGTACCCCGTAGGACAAGGCACACACTGCTTTGTAGCATTTGACCATGAGAACCGGCGCCTCGTGCTTCTGAAAGTCTTCTGGAGGAATTGGAAATATGACTCCGAATACGAAACCTACAAGGCTCTGGAGTGCAAAGGGGTTTCTCATGTCCCTCATGCCCTGGCAGGAGAAGACATAGCTGGCCGTTTTCAGCAGACCGAAGTTCTCGGAATCAAACTTGTCCACTTCCGTCTAGTGCTTGATGTTGTCGGGGAGCCACTCACCAAGTGTATATCAACGCATCAGTTTGCGCAGATTATTTCTGATGCACTCCAAGGTACAGTGAACCACCCCCTATCTTAGAACATATGTGTTAAATAATGACTATAGCTCATTATGAAGCATACCGCAAAGCGGGTGTGCTCCACAGAGATATTTCCTCCGGGAACATCATCTTCTTCAAAAGTTGCGGGTACCTTATTGACTGGGAACGTTCGATAAAAGTCACTGGGATACCCCCAGCGGCGAGAACAACGGAAAGAACTGTGAGTTACCCTTCTTCTCCCTCTGTTTGAAGATCCTCAATATCCTGTCAGGGCACATGGCAATTCATGTCCATTAAACTTTTAGAGGACCCAGATTCCCCCCACCAAGTTTGTGATGACCTCAAGTTGTTCTTTTATGTCATGTTGTTCATGGCCAACCGCTATGCATCTGCTCCCTTGACTTCGATTCACATGCGGGCCTACCGAAACAATAAGTTCTCGTGGACTGGGGCTCTCAATGCCTTCAGAGAAGGAACTACTGGCAAGAGAGACACCATTGGCCCCAGACGCATTCTTTGGGGCTGGAACACACTGCATTTCCAGAAAACTCATAAATGAAATAGTCATTGCTGTTTGCGTCCTATATTGCCCCCGGAAGACTTAAATGTCATGTTCAGTCCCGAGCTCCTCACTGCCAAGCGAAATTTGGAAAGCCATGAATATATGATTACTTGCTTTAGCAACGCTTTGAGGGATGAGTCATGGAGGGCGACTTCTCCTGACTGGGCTGAGCAGGAGATGGCTACCCAGTTTCAGAGTACCGAGGTTATATGCAAGAAGTTGAAGATCGGTGCAGAATATGAGCAGTTTGTTACCACCAGAACAGAGTACTATGACATTGACTCCAAGGAAGACTCCAAGGAAGCTAGTGGTCGCGCTGCACGCAAGGGGGAGTACCAGATGCTTGCTCCTGCCTTTGGTGAAGCCCAGATCCCTGGGGATAATAACGATTTGGGTGGATGAAGAAGGATAGTGGGGAAAGATCAGTGGTGTCGATGCTTACTGTGACTTCAGCCTCCCGCTTTATTGTTCTGGAGATTATCTACATCTCCTACCACTTGCGCTTCTCTTTTGCCTTCGTTTTTGAAACTCCTTCATTTTAATTGTTTGCATTTTCTGTTCAATAAATCAGAGAGACAACAGTTATATCATCTAGTTCTACTTTTTCTCTGATATTTCGGATTCGTGTCCTAGTACTATATATTCTGCAGCTTAAACAAAGGACTTAGATGATACTATCCAGACCATTGTGAGATATCCGTGTTGGAAGATGACCTCTCGATTTACGATTTACGATTTACGATTCACATTCATTTTCCGGCAAAAATTCCGGCAATAATTAACGCCGCTAGATGAGTCATTTTAAGCAATGTCTGTATCTACCACAAGGTGAGTTCTCAGAGTTTCCTCCTCAGCGCTCAAACCTGAAAGCAAATAGAACAATGTATCAAAATTTGCCTTCATTTTCCCGACTCGCGAAATCTCACAAAAATTGTCTGCCTGCCAACTTCGAACCGTTTGGACCCAGTCGAAGTTGTACACTACCAGTCCTTCGAGATATAGTCAATATCATAAAAGACTGCAAGACTTTTTTTCCATCTCTCTCCCTTCAGCAACTCTTCAATCTGACAACTATCGACCAACTTGATGCTCAAGTTGTCGACTCGACTTTTACAATACCGTCCGCATCCAATAGTTGATTCTACCCAGACTCAACGTTTCAAATGACCCAACTACACGAAACCATCAGGATTCTTGCCACAGCAACCCGCGTTGAGGCCTCCCTTAATCGTCGCCTAAAGTACCACCACACCATCCCTTCTGATAACACTGCTCTACGCGCCCTTTGTAATTTGAAGACTCTGCGTGGGTGTATTAGTAGGAAAAGGATAGCCATAGAAAATGCTTTGTGGAAAGGCCTCGATGAATATCCGGAGGAGGCAGAGGCCAGGCTAAGAGTTTTGCTGGACTTGGTATGCGACATGCTGTTTCTCTCATCCCTCGTCTCAATTGTCCTAGTCATCCTACAGCCCTGAAATAATCACCTCCAAGTTTAGCCATGTTCAGCTCTCCAACTTTCGGACGCTTGGCATTAACCGTTGGATCAATGATGAAGTTGTCAACTATTTTGTCGGCAAGTGGTGCACTGAATCTGGCACTACTCTTGGGCTCTCCTCATTTTTTGCTTCTAAGTGCCTTTTTATGTCAAATGACTTTGTTCCCCCGGAGGATGGAATCCTGACACAAACGGACGAGGAAATGATCTCTAAGTGGTGTCGTAAAGCCATAGTAAGTGCTTTTTGTCCCAGGTGTTTGTATGAACTCTCAGTGTTTTCTGTAGCTATCGCAGGAGCTCAGGGACTGGGATAGTGTCTTCATTCCTATCAACGATAAGCACCATTGGTACTCTGCGCGTATTGATTTCCTTGACCAGCAAATCGATATCTATGACAGTTGGAAGCCTACATGTGTTAACAATCGAAAAAAACCACCGCTCCTTAGGAAGAACGCTAAGTTGATGATGGTACGTTTTCATTCCATTCATACTACTACTCTCAAACGTTCAAGTGAACCATTAGCTTTTATTATGGGTTACAGAAGTCTTAGGTAGTATTCGAGGCCAAGACATCAACCTCAAAAATAATGTGGACTGTGGGTGGATATTCAATCCCCACTTCGAGGTTTGTCTTAGACTTGCATCATAATTTCTGCCCGCATTCATCAATTCTCAGGTTCATTTCCAGCCTAACGGGTACGATTGTGGGGTTCACTTATTGTGGCATCTTCGACACATTTTGGAATTTCGCCAGGTCAATCTTGGGGACGATTGTCAGCCAAATCATCTCAAATTCACAGATAATATGGTAGGCAAGCGTTTGAGGCTGGCACATGAGATGCTCTCAGATGCTGGTCTATCCTAGCAAGTACATATCTGTATATATGGCTGTACGGTGTTGCATAAAAATAATCAAAGTGTATGTCTTGTGCAATAGATAGTAGCTGGCTTTTCACTTCGGTTTATCTTGAGAGTGTTGCACTTCTCACAATGTTTAGCTCACATTTTAATAATATGATGTTTGTCATGATACATAATCAAAGGTATACTTATGAAGATCCCACTTCCCTGGGGCTTCTCGGGGCTTCTCTACGACTTCCCTGGGCCTTCTTGGGGCTTCTCTACGACTTCCCTGGGACTTCTTGGGGCTTCTCTACGACTTCCCTGGGACTTCTTGGGGCTTCTCTACAACTTCCCTGGGACTTCTCGGGGCTTCTCTACAACTTCCCTGGGACTTCTCGGGGCTTCTCTACGGCTTCTCTACAACTTTCCTAGGGCTTCCCTGGGAGACATAGATGACCTAATGTACATAGGATATCTGGAGAGACTAAAGAACCACAGCAACATGAGGCCCACTTAAAGCAAACCCTACACTTCCTACAGGCACTTCAAAGATATAATAAAGAGACATAGGAATTGACCTCAAAACCTAGGGTGCCAAAGTAACTTGGGCACCTTGGATAGCCTCTGCACCATGAGGTGAACCTTGGAAAGCCTAGGTCAGAAGTGTTTTTTCCTGATGAGAGAAACAAGTCACGTCTCCGTTACATTTATGTAACACTGTTCTTGAATAAGGTTTCAATGGTTCTGTAGCGGTCACAAGCGGAAATGTGGAGAGTCATCGGAGGAGCAAGAGGGAGCCTGTTTAATTAGCTCCGGGCACAACTACTACTCATGCACTCAGGAGCGCGAAAGGTGGCGACAGTGTGTTACCGCCTTTGGGGCTCAACATTTAAATCTAAAGTTAGCCAGGCTACCTTGAAAAAAACTGTAGTTCAATATCCTGATAGGAGTTTGGAATGAGAGCGTAAGTCAAAAGAAAAGTCACGATACCGTGGCCCTTGGTCATTGCAGCCGAAGGCAGGACTTATGAGGGCTCAGCCAACGTTCAATGTTTAAAGTCAGATACTGTCAATGTACCACTCACCAAGCAAAAAACGACTTACCTCGTCATTGATTCGACCTCTAAAAGTCATTTTACACGAACGGCGCGTTCTTCCAACTGAGCTAAACAGGATCATTAGCTACAGCGCTTGAATAAGCGAGTTCAACCTTTCACAAGAGACTATAACTAGGTAGTACGTCTGTAAGTAAGAGAAGAAAATAAGTATACTAGAACAACCTCGCCTAAAGCAACTGATGTGGGCTCGGGGACGCCGTTCTAGTCCAACTACTATGCAGGATCTAGTATTATCAAGCGCAGCCTGAGCATATACGCCTCGGGATATGCTAAAGCGATAATAAATACTTGGCCCAGTACAGAGTTAAAAAGGAAATAGACCAAATTTTAGTTCCTCGCCTTGAAGATTCCTTCTAGCCGATTTGAACGACTGACCTCGTAATTAAAATGTAAATGACGATTACTTGCAAACTCACACAGATCACATCACATCCCGCTACCACCACCATCGATATTTTCGGATCGAAATTTCGACCCATCTAACTCTGCAGCTCTACTCTACACCTTTATTCCTCTTCTTCTTACCAGTTCCTGGATTTCAGGACAACAACGGGGTCGCCTCACAAGAAATATATTCCAAGACATTCTGAGACGTAGTCGCTCGAGCTGTTACCGCCGCTACATTGTCTCGTAGATGACTTATGAATGTTCAAGGTATGCTATATAGATCTATGTATGCTGATAAACTTGTATATAGTTTTCGTTGCTTTCGCTGCCTTCGCCGCCTCCGTCATTACGGATTCTTCATCCCATGGACCTGTGTCACTCCAGGTTTGAGATTTACGCCCTTCTACCTGGCTACAGCCTCTGTATCCTTCTTGTTACAATCAGCACTCCCGGTTCTCTGATACATCAGCCCCCTACCATCTAAAATTATCAGATTGAAAGTGAGTGCTGACAGAGGCTGGCTTGTCCTTAGGACTGTGCGATCTCCCATCCCTTGTTCATCTGCTATGGCTCCTGGTGGCCCGCTCCTCCTTCACAAAGCGCTCCTCTCTTGAGCCATTCGCTCTCTCATCTTTTTGAGTTGGCAGAATTTATGACTCTTTGCATGGGCTGCCATATTTTATACGCATTTCCTATTCCCGACCTTCGCACCCCATCCAGCTCATTGATGGGGACACTCCTCATTTGCTCACATAACCGATCTGTTCTTCAACTGGGGTGATACTGTGATAGGTTGCAAAGAGGTGGAGGGAGATTGGACTTTCAACGAACCATGTTGATTGCGTACAAATGCTCCTTGTGTTCACATAAAACCCTACGGTGCTGGTGCGCCGGTTTCGCCACCGGTTGCGTGGGATTTGGTGACTTGTGCAAATAGGGATAGCACGGGAAGCCGCCCAGGATCTCGCAAGAGCCTTTAAGGCCACAGTGCGGTTACGCCTGCATGGAGACCTGGTTTTGCCCTATCACCCTCCCTCTCTTTTATTGGGGTGGAATGTGCTCCATTGCGCAGTAGATAGGTAGTCAGTAGTTGTAACAGTTAGCCTTGTACTTATGTACCTGGCCTTGCTACCATCCCTGCGTCGGGCTCGTAGTCTACCTTCTCTACAGGAGTCGAGCTCGCTGCCTGCACTGGCGTAGGGACCGGCTGCTTCCCTTGAGGGACCACTTTCAGCTGGCAAATGCCGCTGACTGGGCCGCGAAATATCATATCATATCACTAATGACGTGCTCTACCAACTGAGCTAAGAAGGAACATACCTACGATGGAGCATTGTTCTTGAATAAGCAAGATTCAATAAATTTCCAGTAATTGACTGAGAGGACCTCCATTGGAAGAGCGAGAGGATATCAGTTTAGCAAGTACTTCCCCTGGAATTGGACCATACACTGAGAGGTTTAGTCATCCTTTTGCATTTGACAGAAAGATAAAAAAAGAACCCCATACACGCGTTTCTTGATTCCTTCTAGCCGACTTGAACAGTTGACCTTGGCAGTAACTAATGTTCAATCATCGTCATTATACTAGTGGTATGCTCTACTAACTGAGCTAAGAAGGAGCACACCAGAGAGCGTGAAGTACTGCACTTGACTCTGTAAACCCCAGCCTAAAATCGAAAGAATACAAGAGTTACGACCCAGAGGAGTTAGTCGGTACGGAAGATTGAATAAACCAGGGAGCATGGGCAGAATGAGTTGCCATAGGATTTGGAGAAAGGCAAAAGAAGGATGAGGAACATTCTAAATCGAGAATGTAAGCCAGTCGTCATGCATGATGCCATGCAGAAACTCCGGGTCTTCGAGGACGTTGATGAATCCGATCCGCCGCGATCCTTCCAGCAAGACAAGGGAGTCCCCCCATCGATATATGCACAGAATCTTAATGTTCCGTATCCTACCATGTGGGCGTACAGTGTACGCCCGAGTCTTTACTCTCCTTGAACAAAAAACGGTCAAGATCCAGCATGTATTGGGATATCTATATCAGTACTTGTGAAAAACGGACGCAGAGTCAGACTCCTCCTCAACTAACAGCATTTATCTGAATAAGATGAAGGGTGGCTGCGAAGGTCCAACATTGAGCCGCTCCGCTGAAGTGATGTTTAAATCTCAAAATCTCGTTATCCTAGAGTTTCTGTTATCAGTAATCATACCACAATGTTCCTTGCTCTCTCACCCGTACATCTCTCATATTTGCGCTCACTAGAGCTCTGTCACCTTGCGGGCTGCGGATATACGAGCAAACATGTTAATCCTCACATGTTTGGGCAGAGACAGTCATAGCGAGACTTATAATAAATCCTATAAGACTATGGCAATACGGTTACAGGGAAGGCTGATACAGCTGCGGCTGGCGCCAATTGTTAGCTACTGCCAAAAAATACTATCAAGCATAAGGTATCATTGAAACGCAGAATAAGCAGGATTTATCTTCTCCCGGTGGCAAATAAAAGCCACCTTGCTTATATCGAGCTCGCCACCATTTTCCTTTACGATTCTCACAAACTCGTTAAGCTTAGCGGTATCTAGCTCCTGCGGTGTCCAGAGTTCGGCAAATTTGCCATTTGGGTCGCACTGTTCTGGGTCTTTATACGGTACCCAGCGCACAGGGAAAACTACACGAGTGTATCCATCAGCATTTAAGCTAATTTCTGGCGGATCTCCGTTGTCATAGATAACTGGGCAACCCGAGTTAATATAACCAATCGTTTATAGAAAATTGAAAGGATCATACCAAGAATAAAGGGTAACTTGACCTTCGGATTGATACGACGCTGCTTCCTACGCCAATCATCATACAGAATGAAATAAGCTGACATGGGTATATCAGTCTCGTCTTCCTCGGGTTCAAGGTTTGGATGTAACGAGTGAATGAATGCTGCAAAGTCAGTGGCATTCATGGAGTAGCCACTGAAAGCGAGGTCCTTTGTATCTGATTGGGGGGCCATCTGTAACGTGTTGACTGAGTAAGTAAAAAGAACGCTGATTAAATACTATAAAGCACGTGATGATCCTGAGAACACTGTGGCGTCAAACTGTGTCGTCAAAGGCACCGAATGGGTGCAGTGGAGTGCAGTGGTACAACAAATTACAATCATTTTCGAGACTTGCCTCATGCATTTCAATAAATACAAGGGGTACCACACGTCTGGGATTGGATACTGGGGTTCTCGGGCTGATATTCTCGTCCACAAGCAGTCAAGGAGCCTCGAGGTGTGTGTGCATTCTTTCTGTTTGGGGCCTGGGCTATGGTCTTTTTATTCGATCCAATTCATAAATACAAATACAAGGGGTACCACACGTTTCTGACTGGATACTGAGGTTCTCGGGCTGATATTTTCGTCCACAAGCAGTCAAGTTGACGTTCAGAGCCTCAAGCTGCCTCAAGGTGTATGTGCATTCTTTCTGTTTGGGCTATGGTCTTTTTTCTCGACCCAATTCATAAATAAATAATGGGGCTCGAATACACCTGCCTCATTGCCATGCATCTGGATAAGTACAAGAGGATACCATGCATTTGCCACTGGATACTGGGGTTCTTGGGTTGATATATTGAATACTCTTTTCTGTGTAGAACAAACGTCTCAGGAAATGCAAGATTGTACCACGCATTTGCCACTGGATACTGGGGTTCTCGGGCTGATATATTCTCTTTTCTGTGCAGAACAAACGTGTCAGGAAATGCAAGATTGTACCACGTTGCCGCTATGACTAGCTATGGTTCGTGGACAATTGTTGTGGACAATCGTTGTGATATGATCTTGGGTACCTTCTTCCCTTTTTTATCCATACGTTTGTTGTCTTTTAGGAACGATAAACCTGTGCACATACCCTTTCCAGTACACTAGATACCGTTATCGTCGCCGCCTGGAACGTATAAAGTCGCCCCATTTTTGTCAACACTCCGATCACTTTAACTTGTCTAACCATGTCCGACTCGGAAAACGGTGAACGTGAAGCCGAATTCACTGACCGCAATGCAGACATCCCCCCGAAGCTTCAAGCTCGTCTTAACAGTTGGATCATAAAGAAACCAAAGTCACAGTTCTCTGTATATGGCCCTTTAAACGCTTACCTTCAAGGTGTTAAGTTTCCTGCTGATGACTTCATTGTCAAACCTCAACCTCGTTTGAGGCAAGAGGACGAAACGCCTGCAAACAGTGCGTACAACCTTTCACTTTGTTCCAATTATAACAGACTTCCTTTGTTTACTGAAGATTTCTGGGGTGGTCAAGAGCCCAACTCCGATAATTCTGGGTCGGAAGATGCGCATTCCGCCGCTTCATATGATTCGCAGGGTATGTTCATTCCACTACAGAACAGAACTATACACCATTACTAAACAAATATGATCATAGGAGCGGCTGTTGTTGATGAAAAAGGGAAATTCCCCGATTTTACCATTTGCCAATATGGTGACAACTCAAACAATATCATCAGAATTGTTGTCGAGATTGCGTCGGAGGGCTCCTCTTCGGCTCAAGCTTTTCTTCAGCTTCGAGATTATATGAATCTACTTGGTGACAGATGGGAGGAAAAAGTTTTAGGAATTGTCTGGGTTGGAACGAGCGTTGCATTGATTCACAATGGAAGAAATAAACGGTTTCCTGCGCACGCTAAGGAATGGTTCAGTTTTGAAGATGGAAATCTGGTCTCGGCGTTGGACGATATGCTCAAGTTTTGCTTACCGTAAACTGCAACAAGTTCGACTCTGTATCATAATATATTAATCCATCGCAGTCAAATGTAGATATGGTTCCAATTATGTGGACGAGGAGAGTATACTTTGATGGACCGAGACCACTGGCACTAAATTGAAGCTGTGATGCCTGTTTTCGGCTTAGACGCAGACTCGAAACTAGAAGCGTAAGAGCAAGATACAAGCTGCAATACTTGGCCCAACGTATAATCTGTAAAATCTCATTAGGTGGCGTTCTTCTTCTCCGCGAACTTACTAATTTTAGCCTTTGAGGGGGGGTGTATGCAACCTTCCTCAGTGCTGCATGCTCAGAGGATAGCTACTACTGTATTGTAGAGCGATGGTAAAAGATTACCCTATGACACAAGACTATGCCCAAAGTCGTGCTTGCAAGGTATTATTAAGTCAAGGTGCTCTATGAAACTCTTGCAGGCCAAAGCTGAATATATCAAATTGCATCGAAGCTCTGTTTCATTCTCAACGCCGCATCGGGGTCCGTTTCATGCTGGTGTCCCTCTGCTACATCAGGGACATATATTGATCCAGAATCAAAAGTTTCTGATTCCCTAGTAAGTAGGCCCTTTCGCTAATCCGAATCCATCATGGTCGTTGTAACTTCCCATCTCCATAAACGAATTATCTGTATCCGCGTCTGGCTCAGTCGCGGCAAGGATATTCGACTTTGACTCTCGTCTCACTCCTCTTTTTTCCGCTTGCTGCGATCCACAAGACTTCCTGACTTTCCCAATTGGGCCACAGTTGGGAGCCGATACCTGGCTTGTATATCCTTCAACCGCGCAAGTAAGCTAATAGGTCCTCAGGCTGCAACGTCGAAGGCAGGGAATCAATGAAGCTAATTTGCGCGAAAGATAAACGCGTTCTGTATTGTGTTCCACGCACGTCGCAATGTATGCCTTGATCCGGCCTTGATTCTGAAACCTTTCTCTTTGGGCGAGATTCACTTTACGCTAGTGATCAATCTAGGAATAACAAAAAGCTACCACGCTACGCAAATCTACTTCTTCTCCTTCACACTTTCCCTTTCTCCCGCTTTCCGAATCCCGATACGCTCCATCCCATCCTTGCTCAAGTACCTCTCATCAAAACTCTCGCCAAACGCCCTACAGGCCCTCTCCAACTTCTTTGCATACTTCAATACCTCCTCTCTCTTACCCAGATACGCATATCCCTCTACCACATACCTCAACAGATCGCCATACCCATTCGCGTCCTCCAAACACTCTTCTTCCATCTCCTTCAGCCGCTTAACGCAATCTTCAAGTATCGTTTTCTGTGTACCATGTTCGAGCGACCTCAGGTGCCAAAGAGGCACGGCTTTGGTCATAAATATTTGCCGCATGATTGATGCGCGACGGGCGTCTCCTGCTCGAATTCGAGCGGGATCGGGATCGCAGGCCGGACCACACATGCAGGGCTTGATACTGTACTCGGTCAAGGCTTTTGCGCGGTCAGCAAAAGATTGCAATGTTGCGTGGTACGAGATGGTGATTTCGTCGCTGACGGGGATGTCGCGAACGGCGTGGATACGGACGGAGAATGAAGCCGTGTTCCAGTAGAAGGTGGCATTGGGAGAACAGCTGGGAGAGAAAAAAACGGAGGGAGGTTTTAGTCGAGAATTATCTGAAAGATACGAGGAGTGCGATTCTGGGACACAACGGTAGTGGAAGTGATGTAGAATGAAGATTTCTAGGCGGCGAACGTACCTATGGTTAATCCTGGAGATTTCATCGCAGATGGCATTATAAGTAGTCATGAGATTGCCAGGTAGTACTACGAAAAGGAATATCAAGTCAACGTTACGCATCGACAAACTCTCGATATATGGTCAGATACTTACGTTCATCATTGAACTCCTTATGATCAATCAAAATCCCATTCGTTGTAAGACGCCTATCGATCGAATCAGCTCAGCGACCGAAATAAACAAAAAAGAGGCGGAACACACCCATAAAACTCCCCCGTCACCGCCTGCTCCTTACACACACTCAACTCCATAAACGCCTTCCTCTTTTCCGGCGACATCCTCTCAACCAGGTTCCTAATCGCTCTATCCATCGCGTGTACCCTGATCTGACACTGCTCCTCCTCCGTGAACTTGCTATTTGAATTACCGATAACCCCCATAGCGAACAACACAACATCCACCGCAGAAGTAGTCGCAGGAAGAACCAGCAAAGGCCTCTCATCGATAATCAACTCTCCCGCCTTTATATGTCTAGTAGCGAATATCCCCAGCCCCTTGTTCGCACCCGCGGGTGCGATACGGTACCCTTTGGATCCGCCCGTAGGGAGTAAAGGTGCCTTCGGGAAACCAGGAGTCGCAAGGATCATCAGACATCCAACATTCCGTTTGTTCGCTTTTAGAGGTTGTGGGATCGGGAATAGTCATATATGCAAAGAGTTTTGGTTCCATTTTAGAAAGGTAGGATACGTTGGGCACATGGAAATAGGTGAAGGGAGGATGGACCGGGTTGTAGGACGCCGGAACACCTGAAATGTATGGTAAAGATATATAGAGATAATCAGGAGCCGGAATTATCGTCGAGGTTTGGGTAGATTGGGGTGACTGACCAGGTTTGACAGACGTGGGTTTCCACACCTTAGGCTTAGGCTGAGATTCGTGCGCCGTAGGGACTGTCGAGGCCGAGGTTTGGTTTTGGACGCCATCTCCGGGTCGGCTAGTCAAAGTATCATACGCGTCTTGAGTAGCATTCAAGTTTTCGGACTGTTTTTGAGCTTTCTGAGTGTTCAGAAATCCACGATCCAGTTTCAGGTTGGCGGGTTTGCAGTCTGTTGGAACACCTGAGATAGGTTCATGAAAAAACGAAAAAATACAATCGCTAGAATCATAGATTATAACAACTTGCACGACTGACTAGGTTTGGAATCAACCGGAAAACAGACTTTTTGAGGTTCAGAGTCGCGTGCAGCCGATACTGTCGAGGTTTGGTGTACTTGAACTCCATCTCCAAGTCGAGGGACCGAATTCGAAGTAGCTTGAACAACATTCGAGTTTTGCAGCTGCTTTTTAGCTTTGGACGTGTTCAGAAACCCGCGCTTCATGATGTTCGGAGAGAAAAGAGATAAAGTCAAGAGATTTTTGGATACCGAACAGACGGGGTGTCAAGCTGGCTGTAAGTTGGCTCTGAGATCTTGAGAAGCTACTTGATGCATCGGATGAAGGACAGGGAATTCGAATACTTTTGCTTCTTTTGATTTATTACTTACTACTTGAGATCCTCATCGTACCTGGGATTCGGGAATATAGTAATTATTCTTATCGAAAATCAAGATAGTCCAACTGCATCATCACTGCGCATGCATAGGACCTAGGTGTTCCAGCCTAAACGAGCGACAAGAGACACGGAGGAAAAAACTCACCGAAAGAACCCAGTCTCTCCAGAAGCTATCAGACGTCCAAGATACCTCTGTAGTCCATTCATACCCTTTGTAGTTATTGCGTTGTAGCAGCCTAGCAGGTAGCTGCAGGTTCTAGCTTCCGGTCCCGTGGAGTTTTGGGTAGAGTGATCGCGGAACAGTGGGCCTGGCGCGCCGCGGCGCGGTAGGATGTCACGCGGCGCCTATACCTATACTCATGAGCCGCAATTCAAATTGTCTTGAAATTTTTCTTTAAAAGTCGCGTTCTTGAGAATCATCGAGACTGCACAGTGCAGTAATGCTCAACGAAGATATCGCTAGGGTCATATGTGCCGAAATACAGGGTATTTTTGGTGAGCCAATTCTACAAGATCTTTTCTCCCTCGGCTTGCATCGAGGATATTTCTCGAACCTGCTTTGGATGTTATGTGGAAGAAGATAAGTACCATAAGAACCGCTGTTCTCGGTTCTCCCGGAAACCACCCTGGTCAATGGACAAAAGGTATGTGTAGATCAAAGATCCTATCACCTCAATGTTCGCTGACCATGATAGTAGATGTTTCTGAAGCCAATCGCTCCATTGTCTTGGGATCGTCTCCATTACTACACTTCCTGTGTCCGCGCATTCGTTGAAGATTTTAAAGAAGACCAACCGGCGGACGTACACGACTCTGTGTATGCATATCTTGGCCAAGGAAAACCCATTTTCCCAAAGCTTAGAACGCTTCAGCTTTCCCCGCGGTCATGTAGCTCAAATTCATTCACGCTCTTCTTGACTACCAGTATACAGGTGCTTGTGTGGCCCCTTTCATGACCACCAGAGACTGCACTATCAGCTGTTGTGAGCTCTGATTTGGGACCATCCCTGGCCCTTTTTGTTTCGAACAATCCTGGACTGAAGTCTCTAAATCTCAGCGAATATGCTTATTCTGGACTGGCACTTTCAATAAACTGTCTCCGTGATCTGAAAGAGCTCTCGGCGGTTTCCTTGCCTCCTGGACATTGATTTCATTCAGGCTATTGCCTTGTTACCAAAGTTGACCAATCTCTCTATGTCTATACCTCCTGGGATCATTCTTGATTATACCAATATCGAGAGTGGATTTGTATCATTAACAAAACTTATGCTCTGGGGATCACCTTTGCACACACACGAATTTTTAGCATTCGCCAGACCTAAAGCACTACAGTATCTGGCCATCGAATGGGAATTCAAACCTGTCGCGGACCAGTCTCCTCTAATAGCCAATATCGCAGCTATTACTCATCTCCTCCCATCCTCTCCTTTCCTTCAGCATTTCCGCTTTCAGGGGGACAGATTATCATCTCTATCAACAGATTCCGATGAACTCTGGTCAATGTTCGAACCGCTGTTAGAGCTGAAACAGCTTGAGGATCTTGATTATACAATTCCGCTTCCCACATCAGACCCAAAAACAGCTAGAAGCTTGTGCATGGCCTCGTATCCGATTTTTACATCTGGACTCAGGGAGTCGTTTGTCATCTTTTGGATCTCTGGCGCATTTTGCTAGACATTGTCCACATTTGAGGATACTTACCTATCCAATTGATTTTAGTGACCTTGATCGCTCCACCACGATTCCTCCTACTATTTCTCCACATCGCCTACATGTCCTTTGGCCCCATGGCCAGATCGATGTAATGAACGCCCCTGCTATTGCGCTGGGTTTGCATCAGATCTTTCCGAGACTTGACTATATTGAAAGCAATGGTGATGGTTGGATGCAGGTGCAAGCTATCTTGAGGTCATTTATTTTCCTTCAAGAAAGGCGCCGATTTCTGGAGTAGGGGAAGGTAGTCTCAGGCAGTCCTCGGTTTGTTGGAATTTAATTGCATCAAATGTATATCATGCTTACGGAAGTACTACTAGAAAACGGTAGACTGGTCGAACTACGTGCAGTGGTGGATGCTGGGATGAGATTCTACCATTGCCTATACTAGAAACTTCAAACAGTAAGATAATGACTAATCTTGTACCCTACTCAAATTTCCGACCAGACCTAGTTAATTCATTATTGGATGTTCAACACTCCTAACCACATCTCTAAGACCCTCGGAAACTTAAGAGTAAATCTGGGATCCAGCCCAAAAAAAAATAATGTTTGTTATCGCAGAGTTTGGTCCAACCGTCTCACAAGCTTCTCGGATATATATTTTCATTATGCCTGCAAAGGGCCAGCATTGGTTTATTATTCCCTGGACAACAAAACGCTACTACGCTACACAATCGCCGTACGAAAATCTACCTCTTCTCCTTTCCCTTCCCTTTGTCTATTTCTCCCGCCTTCTGAGGCCCCGTCCGTTCTACCCCCTCCCTTCTCAAAAATTTCTCATCCACACTGTCCCCAAATGCCCTGCAAACCCCCTCCAACTTTTTCGCATAATCCACCATCTTCTCCCCCTCACCGAGACATGCATATCCCTCCACCACATACCTCAACAGCTCCCTATACTTGTCCGCCTCCTCCATCCCATCCTCCCCCATTTCCTTCACCCGCTCAACGCAACCTTCAAGTACCTTTTTCTGTTTACTGATGCTGAGGTTTCTAAAAGGCACAGCTCTAATCGTAGATATCTGCTTCGTGATTAACGCGCGACAGGCATCCCCTTTTCGGATCCGAGCAGGGTCACACGCGGGGCGACACGCGCAGGGCTTGATCCCGTATCCAGCTAAAGCACGTGCGCGTTGGGCAAAGGAGTCCATAATGTTGTGGTATATGCAAGGGTGATTTTGTCGACGACGGGGATGTCGCGGACGGCGTGGATACGGACGGAGAAGGTAGTTGTGTTCCAGTCGAAGGAGGTGTTGGGGGAACAACTGAGAGAGAAATGGAATTAGTTGAAAATCACAGAGTCGGCGTATGAGGGTGCGACTTGGAGGTGATATGGAACGTACGGTTCGGACGCACCTATGGTTGATTCTAGAAATTTCATCGCAGATGGCAGTATAGATACCTCCAATCGTGCCTGTGATAAGAAATATACGAGTCAACATCTACGCATTGACAAGTTCTCGACATCCAAGCAGATACTTGCCTTCATCCCTGAACTTCTCATCCTCAATCGCAATGCCATTCGTGCCAAGACGCCTGTTGTGCCATTCAGCTCAGCAACCTCAACAAAAATCCGGAGAAAAGAGGAAACTCGGAATCCGAGTTGAACTCGGAACGCACCCTAAAAACTCCCCGTCTTTGCCTGCTCTTTACATACGCTCAATTCCATAAACACCTTCCTCTTCTCTGGCAACATCCTCGCAACCACGTTCCCAATCCCTCTATTCATCTCGTATATCCTGACCTGACCGTGTACTTTTTACCCTTCTTTTTCCCATTACTTGAATCACCGACGATTCCCATAGCCCACAACGCAGGATCCACCGCAGCACTACTCGCAGGAACAACCAACAAAGGCCGCTCATCGATGATCAGCTCCCCTGCCTTTATATGCCTCGCCGGGAACATCCCCAACCCCTTTTTCCCACCCGGGGACGCGATACGGTGTATTTTGAATCCACCCCTGGGGAGTAAAGGTGGTATAGGGAAGCCCGGAGTAGCTAGGACAATACGCATCGCATGTACGGTTATCCAGCACTCCGTTTGTCCGCCAATAGAGAAAGTTTGTTTGGGATTAGGAAGGGTAGCATACGCGTACGCATTTGGATCCATTTTCGACAAGTCGTTTGCGTTGGCACCTTGAAAATAATTTAGGGAGTAGCCGGGAGGTTTGTAGGAGGCTGGAAGACCTGATGTAAGAAAATCAAAGAGACAGTCGTGAAATTTATAGTCGAGGTCGGCGTAGATTAGCGTGACTGACCAGGTTTGAAATCCGCTGCAAGAGAGCCTTTCTTAGCCTGGGATTCATGCGCTACTGAGACTATCGAGGCCGAAGTTTGGTATCTTTGGACTTCATCAATGTCATTGAGCTGAGTAGTCGAAGTAGCATATACGTCTTGAACTGGCTTCAGGTTTTCGAGCTGTTTTCGAGCTTTGGGAGTGTTCAGAAATCCACGCTTCATGGCGGGCTTGAAGTCATTTGGAACATCTGAGACGGGTTTGTGAAAAGAGGAAAAAATACGGAGAGAATCAGTCGGCTAGAATCATAGATAAAAACCTCAATTCGCGTGACTGACCAGGTTTAGAATCCATTGGAGAAGAGCCCGTCAAATTATGGGTCCTAGCCTGAGATTCAGATTCGTGTTCAGCAAAAACTGGAGGCGTTTGGTGCGTTTGAACTCCTTCTCCAGGGCCAGCGGTCGCAGCTTGGGTGTCATTCAAGGTTTCCAGCTGTTTTTGAGCTTTGGATGTGTTCAGAGAACCATGCTTCATGATGGTCAGAGATGAAGGGAATAAAAGCTGAGAGTTTTTTTCAAAGAGAAGATGGGGTGTCAAGTCGGCTCTGAGATCTGAGAAGCTTGATGCAACTCCCGATGAAGGACAGGGATTTCGAAGTACTTGCTTCTATTGATTTATTACTTACTCTACTACGTGAGGTCCTCCTCGTTCCTGGGGGATTGGAATTATATCAATAATCAGTCTTATCAAAAAGCGAGGTAGGTCCACTGCAGATAAACGATACTAAACAAGTAATGAGAGACAACGAGCAAGAAACTCACTGCAAGAATTTTTCAACTTGCTAACACCTGCAGCTCTGTTATATGCCCAATTTCCTTTGGTAACTGTAACATCTTGTAATAATTCAAAATAGTCAAGGAAATCAAGATGCAAAAATATATCTGGTCTGCAAAAGGTGCATGTATGTTGGACTAGAATCAAAGTGCTAAGCGAAATAGCTTTGTCTACAGAGCCCGGTTACTGTAAGCAACTTGAAAGTTTAGTGGTTAGCACACACAAGTGAGTAATCCAAGGTGGAACTTCCCGTCGACGCCAATAAACCGATACACGACTCGTCCTGGGAGAGGAAGTTAGATAAGCATCTCAGAAGCGCCCTTGGAAGCGCCGGATCCCCTAACTCTTGCTCATCTTCTACTACGAGTCGTCTTCTGCTGCAGACCGCAATCATGCTCAACTATGATGTTATATCGATTATATGTGCCGAAATCTTGGATGATCTTGGATGCCCAATCCCCGGAGATCTTCTGTCCCTGGGGCTTGCGTCGAAAAAATTTCTCGAACCCGCTTTAGATGTTCTGTGGAGGAATATGCGTAGTATAGAGCCGTTATTTTCAGTTCTCCCGGAAACCACTCTATTCAATGGGCAGAAGGTATGTGTAGATCAAACAGAATGCTTTTACCTCAATGTTTACTAAGAAAATAATCATACTAGATGTTTCTGAAGCCAATTGCTCCATCGTCTTGGGACCGTCTACATTTCTACACTTCCCGTGTCCGTGATTTCTATGAATTGGATAAGGGAAACCAGCTGAATATACATGACTCCGTGTACACATACCTTTGCCAAGGAACACCCATCTTTCCCAGGCTTAAAACGCTTGGGCTTACCCACTCATCGTGCAGCTCAAACTTATTCGCACTCTTCTTGGGTTGCACTAATCTGCACCTGGTTCTCTGGCCTAGTCCTCTATCGCTGTGGTCAGAACCCGATACAGGTGAATCTGACCTGGGACCTTCGCTCGCCATTCTTGTTTCAAAGAGTCCAGGACTGAAGCGTTTGACACTCGGCCGGTGCACTTACTCTGGACTGTCACTTGCGCTCAGCCACCTCGGTAATTTGGAACTCCTCCTGGCAGAATACCTGCCTCATCTGGAGACGGGTTTCATCCAGGCTATTGCCTCATTACCAAAGTTGACCAATCTCAATTTGACATTACCCGCTGGATGCGTTTTTGATTATACAGGAGTCGAGAGTGGATTCCCATCATTGACAAAGTTTGAACTCACAGGCTCAACTTTCGACACAAGCAAGTTTTTTGCGGTTGCCAGACCTAAAGCACTACAGGAACTGGTCATTAATTGGAGATTTGATCCTGTCGTGGACCAGTCCTATATGTCGGAGATTGCGGCCATTACTCATGTCCTCCCATTATTTCCTTTGCTTCGGAGTTTGGAGATTGTAGAGAGAAGTCAACAACTACGTTTCACGGATCTTGATGAGTTACAGCTTTGGTCAATATTTGAACCACTGATGAAGCTGAAAAAGCTTGAACTCCTCCATTATTACATTCCACTACCGCTATCAGACCGAAATACAGCTAGGATCGCCTCTGCGTGGCCTCGTATCAAAGAATTATCCCTGTCTTCAGTTGGTGACTTACCATCTCCTGAGTTCCTGGTGCATTTCGCTAGGCATTGTCCCAATCTACGAAATCTTTCCTATCCAATCAATGTTCCGACAACCATTCACTCAGCCATGATTCGTGGCCCTCCCAATCTTCCTACTACTCATTCATTGATGTACTTCCACTCTGACGTGGAGACTGACGTGATGACTGCCCCTGTTGTTGCACTAGGATTGTATCAGATGTTCCCTGATCTTGCAGTCGATGGCCCTGGCAATGGTTGGATCCTGGTGCAAGATATCATGGAATCATTTTTTGTCCTTCAAGACCGATAAAACCAATTTCTGGAGTAGGTGAAGGCTGTCTTCAGTTTGTTGGTTAGATCACCTATTACCGACTTGGGGCGATGTGTTGATACGCCAATCCATTTTTCTTTGCTAACTGTATCTAACAAGTAAGTATGTAGTGGAATTACTTAATTACTATAACAATCGTCAAAGCGACTTGAAAGCGACACAAGATGTATTTGCATGTACATCTAAGAATTTGAGGACAAATGGATATTTAATACAATATTGAGATGACTTGGTTGCTAGATGTACATGCTATGTGTAGTGGGATTCCTGAAATAAAAAAATAAATTTGATGTTCATTGTCATAGTGCTTCTCGTGAAGAGTTTTTTACAGCCTCTGTACCAGACAAATTATTACACTCATGAAAGGCTGTCATTTTATATTGACAGACACTTCGAGAAGGTCACACGATGACAGAACTGGCACAGTATATTCACTGGCAAGACACGTTGTGCTGAGGTCGCGGGGAGCCTGGGACAAGAGGTGACAGTACTTGAAGTACTTAGTAGAGCGACGCGGAAGGGCAATCAATCCTTGAAGTCCGCTTGGAGAAGCTACTTAGAAAAGCTTGAGAAAAGCAACTCTGGATGAAGGTAAGACGATGAGGAAGAGACACTCGCTGAAAGAATTTCAAAGAAGTTCTCAATGCAAGCCATACATCATCTATCTGACCGTGGCACTTGAAGCTTATCCATAGCCCTCCCTGCCAAATATCGTAGCATCTGTATGGAGTTTCTGTTTTTGATGAAAACGCGCGTCAGTGATCATGTGCTCGTGGTTGGTTGTGAGGAATGACTAAGTGGATGAAAATCGTTAGCTCTTCATCCACCTCTTGTTCACCTCACCTCACCTCACGCTTTGAGTTCTGAGGGTCAAATTCCTTGATCCCTTGGCTACAGAGGACTCTGCTAGTTCAAACAAAACGCGCGGCCCAAATTTGTTCCTCTCTGGCAGTCACCTCCTTGAATAGGCATTTTTGTCAGACGCTCAATCATCTACGAATTATGCTCAATTATGACATTATAACTGTTATATGCGCCGAGATCTCGGATCGCCATGATGATAGACATTTAGTTCCAAAAGATCTTCTGTCATTGGGACTTGTTTCGAAAAGAATTCTTGAACCTGCTTTGGATGGAATGTGGAAGAGGATAAATAGTCTACAGCCGTTGTTGTCTGTTCTCCCGGAAGCCACTCTAGTCAATGGGAAGAAAGTAAGTGCAGATTCAACATCCTATCAGGTGAACGTTTGCTCACTAGAATATTAGCAGTTTCTGCAGCCAATGTCTCCATCTTGGGATCGTCTACGCTTCTACACTTCCCGTGTCCGCGAATTTGGTGGCGATGCTTACGTGGGGAATAGACTGGATGTACACGACTCCGTGTACGCATACCTTGATCAAGGAAAACCCATATTTCCCAGGCTTAAAATGCTTCATCTTACTCCCCCGTTATGCAGCCCAAACTCATTCGCGCTTTTCTTGGGTACTGGGCTGCAGGTGGTTTCATGGCCTGACTCAACGTGGGGGTGGCCAGAAGCTGACCCGGATTCTGACTTGGGACCTTCCCTCGCCCTTCTTGTTTCGAAGAATCCTGGACTGAAGTCTCTAACGCTTGGACAGTATCCTTTTTCTGAACTGTCACTTTCACTCGGCCACCTCTGTACTTTGAAAATCCTCGAGGTGAATCATCTAGTTCGCCCAGAGATGGGTTTCATTCGGGCTATTGCCTTGTTACCAAACTTGACTGATCTCTGTTTGACGTTACCGACTATGTTCCTTTTTGATTATGCGGGTGTTGAGAATGGATTCCCATCGTTGACCAAATTTTTCTTGCGAGGGTCAACTTTTGACACGCGCAAAATTTTAGCAGTCATGAGAACTAAAATACTACGGGATCTGAGCATTGATTGGCATGTGGAGAACCAGTCTTTCCTAGCTGATATCGTAGTCATTATTCGTTTCCTTCCATCCATCCCATCCCTTTGGAGTCTACAGATTGAAGGAGCGGCATTACATTTCCTACTAGCGGATATAAATGCGCAACTGCTTTGGTCGATATTCGAACCGCTGCTGGAGCTGAAACGGCTTGAACTTCTCGCTTATAACGTGCCACTACCCTTATCCGACCAGAACACGGTTACACTTGCCTGTGCATGGCCCCATCTCAAATGTTTTCATCTGTATTCTGCTGATGAATCTCTGGCTCATTTTGCTCAACATTGTCCAAATTTGGAGATTCTTAGCTATCCAATCCAACTTCAGACAACTACTCCCTCAATCATGATCCCTCCTACTCTTTCTCCGCATCCCTTACACACCTTTGAGACCCAAGTTGAAGGGGACTTCGATGTAATACATGCCCCCGCTATTGCACTATATTTGTATCAAACTTTTCCAAACCTTGTGCACGCTCGAGGCTCTGGCGTTGGTTGGAGACTGGTGCAAAAAATTCTAGACTCGTTTATTATCCTTTGAAACCAACACCACCAATTCGAGGAGTAGAAAAAGGTAGTCCTCAGTTTGTCCGAACCCATTTTTGTTTTAATGTGTATCGGACAAATACTTATAGCAGTCAAAGCAACATGTATTTGAGGACAATAGATATTTAATTCGCTCTGTGTACTTAATGGCTTGATGATAGGGATGCAAGGCTGAGAACGCCATCTGAGGCCTTACTCTCCTCGAACAAAACGGTCAAGGTTCATTTCACACAAAAGCACTGAACATTGATCTTGGCTGGATAACACCATGCTTAACAGCCGCCATAAGTAAACCTACTTCCCCTTCCCTCTTTCTTTTTCTCCTGCCTTCTGGATCCACGTCTGCTCCACCCCATCCCTTTTCGGATACTTCTCATCCAAACTCTCCCCATACGCCTTACAAACGCTCTCCAACTTCCTCGGATACCCCATAATCTCCTGGCCCTCATCCAAATGCGCATACCCCTCCACCACATACCTCAACATCTCCCTATACTCATGTGCCTTCTCTATATGATCCTCTTCCATCTCCTTCACCCGCTCAACATAGCCATCAAGTATCTTTTTTCCGTGACTCATGATCAAGCGAGTTGAGATATCGAAAAGGCACAGCTCTGATTGTAGCTATCTGCTGCCTAATTAACGCGCGACGGGTATCTCCCTTTTGGATTTGAGCGGGATCGCAGGAAGGGTGACACGAGCAGGGCTTGATTCCGTACCCAGCCAGAGCGTGTGCGCGTTGGGCGAAGGAGTCCATGATGTTGTGGTATGCGAGGGTGATTTCATCGCCAACGGGAATGTTGTGGACAGCGTGGATGTGGACAGAGAAGGTAACTGTGTACCAGCCAAAGGCGGTGTTTGGAGAGCAGCTTCGCGGAGAAGAAGTCAGAGGTTAGGAGTGGGGTATGACAGTAATGGAGATGTAGGGTTCTAGACGGTAAACGTACCTATGGTTGATCCTCGAAATCTTATCACAGACGGCAACATACGTACCCCCGGCGCCGCCAGTTGTGCCTACAAAAAGTAATATGTACGAGTGAGATGTACACGTGCACAAGAGTATAAGACTTACCTTCATCCCTAAACTTTTCATCTGAGATCCCTATCCCATTTGTCCCAAGACGCCTATCGTTCCATTCAGCTCAGCAACCTGAAAATAGAAAAAAAAGAACGAGGACAAGGAAGGCGGAACGCACCCTAAAAACTCCCCAGTACCCGCCTGCTCCTTACACACACTCAATTCCATAAAGGCCTTCCTCCTCTCCGGCAACATCCTGTCAACCGCACTCCTAATTCCTCTATCCGTCTCGTGCACCCTGACCTGAAACTGCTCCTCCTCCGTGTACTTGCTACCCTTTCCTTTCCCGTTATTCGAACCGCCGACGATTCCCATAGCCCACAACGCAGCATCCACCCCAGCACTAGTCGTAGGAACAACCGGCAAAGGCCTCTCATCAATGACCAACTCTCCCGCCTGTATAAGCCTCGTCGCAAACATCCCTAACTCCTTCGCACCCGCGGGTGCAATACGGTATACTGGGGATCCCCCATAGGGAGTAAAGGTGCCTTGGGGAAACCAGGAGCCGCAAGGATCGTACGTAGGATATGTACGGATGTCCAACATTCAGTTCGTGCACCGGTAGATGTGTACTTGGAATTAGGAACGGTAGCGTATACGAAGGCGTTTGGATCCATTTGCGAGAAGTCGTTTGCGTTCGCTCCCTGTAATTAGGCTAAGGGGAGGTTGGAACACCTGAGATGTACGATGAAAATACAGATAAACAATATGGAGAGGTCAGTCACTAGTATTATAGTCGAAGTTTGGGTAGATTGATATGACTGATCAGGTTTTACAGATGCGACTTTCTGAATCTCACGCCTAGCCTGAGATCCGTGTACCGTCGAGACTGTCGAGGCCGAAGTTCGATGTCTTTCGACTCCAGAGTCTCTGACGCCAATAGTCGAAGTAGCATGTACATCTTGAACAGCATTCACATTTTCGAGCAGTTTTCGAGCTTTTGAGGTGTTCAGAAACCCACGCTTCAGTTTCACGTCAGATAGTTTGCAGTCTGTTGGAGTGCCCAAGACGAGTTGGTGAAAAAATAGAAAGAAGCAGTTGCTAGAATTATAGATAAAAATCTTAATTCCCGTTACTTACCAACTTTGGAATTCGCTGGAGAAGAGCCCCTCTGAGTACTAGTCTGAGATTCGGATTCGTGTGCAGCCGAGACTGTCGATGTTTGACGCCTTTTGACTCCATTTCCGAGGCCAGTGGTTGAATTAGAAGCAGCCTGGACAGGACTCGAGTTTTCCAGCTGTTTCTGAGCTTTGGAGGTGTTTAGAAATCCTCGCTTCATGATGGTCAGAGATGAAGGGGAAAGAAGGAAGTTTTTATTGACGAACAAACTTCGTGGTCAAGTCGGTTGTAAGCCGGCTCGAGAGAAGCCTCTACGCTGTGCTTCTCAGGGTGAAGGGCAGGGAATTTGAAGTCCTTGCTTCTTTTTTCATTTATCACTTACTAGTACTCCTTGAGATCCTCCCCATTCCAAGAGAGTCGGTATCAGATCGATAACTGTTAATATTTAAATTCGAGATTCACGGCAGATAAACGATAGTGAATGTTCCAGTTCCGAACAAGGTCGGATGAGACGATGAGGATGATTCGTTGAAAGAATTTCTTATGTAGCTCAAGAAGCCGCTTTCTTCGCGTTGCAGAATCTTGGGGTCCATCGAGTTCCAGTAGCCTTGAAGTAGCTCTGAGTACTAGCACGAAGAAAACAAGGGTGACAGTGATCATGTGAGAACGTGGTTCTGAATTGTCACGCGCTTTATACTCTTTGTCTTAGATTTTAATCGGATCGCTCTGAGCTTTCCCGAAT
Organism: Rhodocollybia butyracea; assembly: GCA_015501585.1. Taxonomy (NCBI): domain Eukaryota; kingdom Fungi; phylum Basidiomycota; class Agaricomycetes; order Agaricales; family Omphalotaceae; genus Rhodocollybia; species Rhodocollybia butyracea. Next base: position 115,979 of record JADNRY010000163.1, on the reverse strand, counting down.
CATCAACATCTACGCTACACTCATGCTCAACTATGATGTTATCATGATTATATGTGTCGAAATAGAATCCAGATTCCTGACTGAAAAATATCGAAAAGATCTTTTGTCCCTAGGACTTGCTTCGAAAAAATTTCTTGAACCCGCTTTGGATGTTCTGTGGAAGGATATTGGTGGTATAGAGCCATTGTTATCGGTTCTCCCAGAAACCACTCTGATCAATGGGCAGAAAGTGCGTGTAACATCATATTGACTCAATGTTCCATGTGCGCTGATCGAGATAGTAGATGCTTGTCCAGCCAATCGCTCCATCGTCTTGGGATCGTCTCCATTTCTACACTTCCCGTGTCCGCGCATTTAAAGGCCCTTGGGATGCTGAGGGAATGATACATGACTCCGTGTACGCATATCTTAGCCAAGGAACACCCATCTTTCCAAATCTCAAAAGGCTTGAGCCGAGTTACCAGTTATGCAGCTCGAACTCATACACGCTCTTCTTGGCTACTCGTCTGCAGGTGGTCTCATGGCCTGACAGTTATCAAGAAGATGACGCGAGCTATGCCGAATCCGACTTGGGACCTTCCCTCGCCCTTCTTGTTTCCACAAGTCCAGGACTGAAGTCTCTGACACTCGATCAGTATATCTATTCAAGATTGACGCTTTCGCTCAGCACCCTCCGCTCTTTGGAAATACTCTTGGCATATCGCCTGCCCCACCTGGAGATGGATTTCATCCAGGCTATAGCCCTATTACCAAAGTTAACCGATCTCTCCCTGACGTTACCCGCCGGAATTCTTCTTGATTATGCGGGTGTTGAGAGTGGATTTCCTTCGTTGACAGAACTTGAGCTTCGTGGATCGACTTTCGACACACGAATATTTTTAGCAGTCGTCCGACCTAAAGCATTACGGGATCTGGCGGTTAGTTGGACTGTCATGGACCACTTACTTGATATCTCGGCCATTACTCGTATCCTCTCATCCTTTCATTGCCTTCGGGGTTTGGAGATTGATGGAGAGGATTTATTGCCTTTACCACCGGATCTCGATGAGCTACGGCTTTGGTCAATATTTGAACCGTTGTTGGAGCTGAAATGGCTCGAACGCCTCCGTTATAACATTCCACTACCCGTATCAGACCAGAAAACGGTCAGAATTTCCAGTGCATGGCCTCGTATCAAAGCGTTGGATCTGTATTCAGCCGATGGTTTATCATCGTTTGAATCTCTGGTGCATTTCGCTAGACATTGTCCAGATCTGCGGAGTCTTAGCTATCCAATCGATTTCGAGACAATCAAACCCAAAGTAATTGTTTTCTCGACTATGATTCCTCCTACTCTTTCTCCACATCCCTTACGTTTCTTTCATATCCATAACGAGGTCAACCATCATCAATGCCCCCGCTATCGCGCTCGGTTTGTATCAGATCTTCCCGAACCTCACGAACGCTTCGGGCGGTGGTAAGGGTGGGGAGCAGGTGCAACAAATCCTAGACTCATTTACTTTCCTTCGAAACCAAAACCGTCAAATCGAGGAGTAGATGAAGGTCCTCGGTCTTAAATCTCATTTTTCAAATCAGGGTTGGAATGAGACGACGGGTGTGCTCATAACCCAAACAATTGAAGAAAAATAGTCAAAGCAACATGTATACACATTTATCGAGTGCAGCTTTTATCGAGTGCAGCTGACCCGAATACAAATAAATTGTAATCCAACTTATTGAGTCAAGAGTTCAATGCCCCAGCGACTGCATAGATGTATGTGGCAAGCGTAAAAGTCAATACTACTCGTAGTTCGGTCTAGGCAGAAATTATTTCGTTGAACATCGGGGAGTCAACACCTTGCCGTCGCATCCACCCTCGTCTCACTACTACACCCTGCATATTATTTCCCGAGCTATTCTCCATCTACCAACTCTTCACCGGCTTTCGATCACACCAGAGGTTGCCTAATGGTAGTACAAGCACCCTCTTGACTTTGAAAACAACTCACATACCTCCCTAACATCCACCTACCCTACCCCTCCCTTTATTTACCCGAAGTTCCAATACGAGAAGGCCAAGGCTTTTTCCGAATGCGCACCTATTATTGAGTTTGAGAGCTCCAACAGGAGTCTGCAGGTCGCTGTAGGAATCTACGACTCGAGAAAATGAGATCTACAGAATACTAGTAAGATAGCTTTCTGGAAGGGCAAGGGACGATGTGACTACAAAATGGTTGTGAAGACTCAAAAGAAGTTGATTTGAAAAAAATACCGCAAAAGCGAACTACAGTTGCGAAACAATGCCGGATTCTACTCAAGCTCGTACATTGCGCGCGCTTCTCACAGCCTGAATAAGAAACTGGGACTGGTTCAAGTCTAAAACAGGAAAGCTGCTTCGGGTAGTGACGTTAAAGACAGAGGCCTTGAGGTGGCAGAGAGATGGACGATATGAGTGAGAGTAGAGTAAGCACAAGTGTACCAGGTATTTGAACGCATAACGCGTAGCAATCAACAGGCTCCAGCGCTCCAGCACTTTGCTCAGACTCGGAGCTTAGAGCGATAGTGGCGGCAAGATTCAGGGGCTTGAGACTCAGAGAAACCGGATGAAAACTGTAATTAAGCGAGCCGATAAAAGGATAGATGGCGACGATAGATGGCAAGCAAGATACCTGGCGCTTGCAACTCTGAGATATCTCATCATATATATTGGGTACGCTGGACACGATACAAATCCATGTTGGTACGGGAAGAAGTTCTACAAAAACTGTGTTCAGACTCAGACACCATTCCAAAGAAATTGGGTACACGTACTATGCTGATACTTTTTCATCGGTTCTTCCACTAGCAATCCACTATACGCATTATCCTGTCCGAAGGCAGTACAACCTAGTCCCTTCATCAGAATCTATTTGTGGTTGGAATCTTGGGATTAGATCGCCGATGAATGTGTACACCGGTGAGGCCTGGCTTGAGAAGTGCGGCTATGCAGTCCTAGGCGAAAGTCATACAGAATAAGAGCATCTCGTGCTCTACTTACCAATTGCTGACTTCCGAGTCCTCAAGTTAACCCTTGCGTATGGATACACCAGATTGCCAGTCTCAAGCCATGACGATGAAGAGTTTCCAGGCGGCGCTTTCGATTGTTCAATAGAACGGTTTACGAGTCGACAGAAACTTGGTTGAGCTGGCAGAACCAGAGTCTTCATTGTCTTCTCCCCAGGACTTGTACACCGGCTAGAAAGAGAAGGGTCGCGTGCAGTGATGACAGAATTCTGGGAGGCGCCTAAATTTAAATAAACGCTCAAAGTCCCATTGCGGCGCAAGAGCTTACTTTTCCTCAATAGTCAAGTTTCAATGTACATGTCTAATCACCCGAATAGTACGCAAAATGGTATGGAGCAATTTGTTTCAGAGCCCATCACCAGCGCAGAAATGACGGCTATCGATTACCAAAGTAAGTTTTATTGTCATTGTCCTTCAAGAAACTCGCTTATGCTTCATATATTTCTACAGAGCAAATGCTGAGCTGTGTAAATGCGGAAAGACTAAGGAAATACAGGTTCTCATCGACCCGCCAATGACTGGATACGACGATGTAAATCCTTGGTTAACGTTACTGGAAAAATGAAAGCTATCGCAACAGAGATGGTAAGTCTTCTTCTGCGTTTCTGCCTGATGGTCTTCTGACGCGACAAATCAAGATAGAACCACTGAAGATTAACACTCTACATTCAAGTTTTCCTGGCATATCAGCCCTGCCAGTCAGGATGTTGGCTGCTTACGCGGGCTCGTTCATTGGATATGGGCTATAAGTACTGGATTATGATGGAGATACGCATTTTCGAAGTGGTGTATATGTGGTCTTTATGGAGGAAACATTAGACAAGGTCTCTATTGGGGTGAGTTGCGTGGCTGGCATGCTCCAGTCTGGATCTGAGCTCTCATCTATGTTGACTGCATGACGCAGTCACCGTCATTTCACGCTTCGTCTTGCTCCGCATATTTATACTCATAAATGGCCGCGTGGAGATCAAAACCCCATCGAAAATTGCTCAAAATCATTTTACTTCAAGAGTAAAAATTGAAAAAGGTAGCGAAAGAAACTTATCTATGACCCACGTGGCAAAGGTCATCATAATCATATCAGTTCAACTCTTTTATAAGTACTAACTTTCTTCCGTCATACGCTGTAGCTCTATGTGTACAAGACATATGTTTTCAGCCTTATGCCTAGAATACATCCATGATCAACGGCTCAATAGGTTATCTTCAATAGTCTATGGCTATCTTCCAGCGTGTATACTTATTTCGAATGCGCGCCAGAACCTCTCGGTCTACAGAACGTTAAAGCGCGTTGGACCCTCTGTCTCCTGGTCTCAAAACCAACTGGCTTTGCCAAACCCTTTACTGCTAACCGAGCAGAAATTTATGGCGGACGGACAAGTTGTAGAGGCTGATTTTTGGAGCTAGTCTCTGGAGTTCTGGTTGTACCAATCCCAGTATTGCTTTCACAATAAACCTCTTTGCATGCTACCAGCTTAGGTCGTATTACTCTGACTGCTGCTTATAAAACTTCATTGTGTTTTTGTTGATATGATATCATGATACTTTTGCATCAACTTGCGAAAATTTTCCCTCCCTCAGTTGCACGTTATACAAGCAACTGAGATTCATATTTGCCTGGACTGGACAACAATCTAGTTGCCAATGACTCTATTCACAAAGTAATGTGACTAGTATCCACTCGCATCTATTCTTTGACCCAAAAATTATATTGTTCCGCTCTAGTGATAGTTCCCATCTAACCAACCTGCCCAACCTGCACTGCCAGCTCCACTTATAAGCTATCAATATTGACATTTCACCAGTAATGATATTCATACTTTTCTTCCTCGCTTCTTTTTCTCTGCTGACTCGATGTCAGTCAAATCAATTTCCAACGGCCAAAGTTCCCTTAGCTGTTCGTTCTCCTTACTTACAGGCTTATCTTCCATATAGCACCAAGGCTAATGCTTCGACTTCATCATGGCCGACTTTCCGGGCAATTGATCATGTACGTTGAACATTAAGTAGCTGTCTCAGCATAGTGATGGTTTTTTGTAGAATCTGGGATGGAGTGGCTTGTTGCGAGTAGACAATGATTCGTACCAGTGGATGGGATCAGCCATAGAACATGCCAATGATTCTACTGCGAAAGCAGCTACTTTAAACAATCTTCAGATCACCCCCACTTGCTCCATTTTTGGTCTACAGGCTGGGCCGATGGAAATCAATGTGACTTTCCTCAGTCCTATTGAGGTAAACATTAGAATTGCTTTGGAACCGGCGATACGCTCATCTTCTTTCAGCCATCAGATCTCGTCCTTCAATCTTTCCCATTTACTTATGTATTTTTGGAGGCCTCATCGACTGACGGTAGGCCTCATTCACTACAAGTGTATCAAGATATAACTGCTGGTACATTTAACCTTCTCTCGGAAACTATTGTCTGCAAATTTGACAATGTTGATAGAGTGGGTTGCATTCAATACCAGTGAAGAGGTTCAGTGGAACACCACACTGGGCGATTCTATCATATACCATCAAGTTCAACTATCATCCCCTCAGCCAATGACTGAACAAAATGACATGGCGCAGGATGCAAAACTCTATCATGTTACGACTTCAGTGAGCACCTGTCTGATACCTCCGATCATCGCAAAACAGTGAACACTGACCAAACTATTAGGGATCAAATGTAACATACCAAACAGACTCCGCCGGCACTGCTCGCAATGTTTTTCTTAATAATAGGAGCCTCACCAACACTCAGAACCTTACCTATCGCCCTATAAACGAGTGAGTTATTTGGCCTTACAAAGATACTCAGGATAAGTACAAACCAAAGGCAGTGCATTCCCTGTGTTTGCATTTTGTAATGATTTAGGTAGCATCATCTCTACCACCGAGCCTGTAGTATGGGCAATTGGCCTGGTTCGAGACGGAGACATAGTTTACTCAACACCTTCTGGAAATCAGACCCGTCGACCTTATTTCTTCACCAAATATCAGGATGTTCAATCAGCAGTATGTCCAGTTTACGTGCCATATCTTGACTTGCCTGAGTTGGCCTCCAGATGTCTGATTTCTTGAGTGATGCCTCACAGGCACTCCAACGAGCGAGAAATTTGGATAACAGAATCTCAAACGCCGCAACATCCATCTCCAACAACTACAGCGACCTTGTTTCCTTGGCCTCCAGACAAGTCATGTCAACTCTCGAAATCACTGTCGGAGTTGATTTAGGTGGACAAATCAATAACTCCGACATCCTTATTTTCATGAAAGACGAAGGAACTTCACAGTGAGCCTTTTTCTTTTAGTTCTCTTCTATGGGCACTTATTTTTCCAGCCTAACCAACCCGCTGGAATCTCTATATGCCGCATTACCTGCTTTTCTTTACTTTAATGCATCTTGGACTGGATATATGCTAAAGCCAATGTTACAATATGAAAGTTCAGAACTCTACACTCAGTCATTTGCAGCAAGCGATCTAGGTGGTACATTTCCAGTGGTTCCTGGGGACCCCAGTCCTAATCTCTCAACTGCAATTGTCGGTACAAGTGAGATGCTTATTGTGGTATGGGCATTCACTGGAGATACAACAGTAATATTGCAATATGTACGTTGATTCCTTCAAGACCTGGGATTTTACTACTAGTTAGTTAATATGTTCTTCCACAGTATTCCATTTTAAAAACATGGACTGAGACGCTCATTGCAGACAATCCATTGATGCTGATTGGCTAGTAACTAGTAGTAAGTGATGCTTTTCATTCTTGTTCTCCTCATTAAGTGTCTATCTATACTTATAGTGTTGATGCGGACGGTTTAGCTGGAAACAACATGACAAATTTGGCTATTTCTGGTATTCTTGCCATCCAAGCTATGGCAGAAATAAGTCGTAGTATCGGCGAGTTTGATGATTATGTGTCATACTCTGTATGTTCATTGTATAATAAGTGCTTTTGCACAGTACTCCGAGTCTTGACTTTTCCTCTGTCAGGGAAATGCCTCTTCCTTGGTTTCTTCATGGCAAAGTCTTGCTACGTCTTCTGGCCATTTGGCTTCAACGTATGGGGCGCCGGACTCATGGAGCATGATGTACAACCTTTATTCGGACAAATTGTTTGGCTTTAATCTCGTGAATAGCAGTGTGAGTAGCCAATATGAAGCGAACTTCTTGATACTGAATTTTCTGCTTCATAGATCTACACTGAGCAAACTTCTTGGTACTCTGAAGCTGCTTCGTTAGGCAAGTCTGCTCAAAGTTCTTATACTTGTACATTTAAAATTATTATTTTCAGCTTCGCCCTTTGGTTTGCCATTTGATAGCAACGAAGGAACCACAGCGAAATCCCGTAAGTAGCAAATCAGAGACATCACTTGACTGGCCCTTGACCGGCCCTTGTTTCTCATAAATTCCAGATTGGACACTCTTCACGGCTGGAACAGTTGTTGACGCCGGTACAAGAGATATTCTAATTTCAATGGTCCATCAGAGTGCAACAAATTTGCAGAATGATGCTGTGTTCGCTACGACATATAATACCACTAATGGCGAGATCATAGGTGGTGAAGCCAGGTATCTCGTTGCTTCTCCCAGTGGGTATCAATTAACGACTCATATTTCAGTCCTTCCCAAGGAGCAATGTTTGCTTTGCTTGCTCTGAAGTAATCCCTTTTATTAATTCAAGTTACATCTAACTAATATCATCCCTAACAGTTTAACCCAACAAATCATGCCTGGGTCCACGTCAGTTAATGCTAGTAGAAAATCACAACACACTGGCATTATCATAGGAAGTGTTATTGGAAGTAGTGTCTTCATAGTCCTTGTGGGACTAGGGACGTGCTACTGCCGTCGACGCTCAAAAAAGAGTGGCCGATCAAATAGTATCTTGCCTTATACTATCACCATGACCGACGATAAAATTACCACTCCCCGAGGACCGTTGTCATATATTCCAAGCATAGGAAAGCTGGGTGCTAGCAACCTCCCTGCACCGGAACAGGCACCGGAACCTAGATTATCCGGTGATGCAACAGCAGGTTTGAGAGAGGAAGTGGAGAACCTACGCATGGAAATGGCAGAAATGAGACAGAAGGAGGCCTTTGGACTCCCACCTCCTGCGTATACTTAACTAGAATAAAAATGTTATACTACTTGAAATGCAAACATGGCCGGGTTGAATGTATTTGACATCCAATCCACCAAACGCTTTGTGTCACACATCCGGACCAGTGTCTCATCATTGCTGAAAACCCCACTCTTATGGATGATATTATCTTGCGTCTATCTAAAAGTGTCCAGAAGACTCAGGCCCCAGGGTATGTTGATCTCAAGGAGGTATAAATATCGCAACGCGCATTAGTTTCGTTTTGTATTATTGGCCTTGAGCTTGATCTTGGCTTGATCATGCGCTCGTGGCGGCGCAATGTGTCACGCGCCTGTAGATCCATCATCCCAGCAGTCATCTGCGCTGCAATTATGCTCAACTATGATGTTATAACGATCATATGCGCTGAAATGGATAGAGCAGATATTCTGTCCCTAGGACTAGCTTCGAAGAAATTTCTTGAACCCGCTTTAGACGAGATGTGGAGAAAGTTAAGCAGTATAGAGCCGTTGTTGTCGGTTCTCCCAGAAACTACTTTGGTCAATGGATAGAAGGTGCGTATAGATCGACCGTCCTATTAGAATAATGTTTGCTGACCATGAAAGTAGATGTTTCTGCAGCCAATCGCTCCATTGTCTTGGGACCGTGTACAATTCTATGCTTCCCGCGTCCGCGAATTTGGTGAGCCTTACGAGGCAATCAGGGTCGATGTACATGACTCTGTATACGCATACCTTGGCCTAGGAAAACCCCTCTTTCCAAAACTTAAAATACTACATCCTCCTCTCCAGTTATGCAGCTTGAACTCGTTCACACTCTTCTTGGGTACCAGTCTGCAGGAAGTTTCCTGGCCTTGCGACTGGCCAGAAGCTAGCACAGACTTTGCGCAAGACTTGGGACCTTCCCTCGCCCTTCTTGTTTCCAAGAGTCCAGGACTGAAGTCTCTGACACTTAGCCAGTATACTTATTCGGGACTGTCACTTTCGCTAAGCCGCCTCAGTACTCTGGAAAGTCTCTTGGCAAATGACCTGCCTCACCTAGAAATGAGTTTCATTCGGACTATTGCTTTGTTGCCCAGGTTGACCAAACTTGATTTGTCATTACCCGCAGGAATCCTTCTTGATTATACGGGTGTTGAAAATCATGCCAGATTCCCATCGCTGACAAAAATTCAGCTCTGGGGATCAATTCCCAACTTAAACAAATTCTTAGTAACTGCTAGACCTAAAGCACTACGGAGTCTGCACTTTCATTGCTGCTGCGAATCTCCAGTGGACTGGCAGTCTCTACCTGAGCTTGTAACCTTTACTACTCATATTGCACCCTCCTTTCCTTTTCTTCAGGATTTATCAATTGAAGAGGTACCTGACTTGGTATTCGATTCTCCTCTAATGGGTATTGATGAGGAACAGCTTTGGTCAATATTTGAACCATTGTTGGAGCTGAAAAGACTCGAGCGCCTCGAGTTTTCGATTTCGCTGCCCTTATCAGACCAGAAATACGGCTAAAATCGCCTGTGCATTACCTCATCTCAAACATCTATCTCTGCATTCGAATTCATCCAGTGACTTACCATCTCTTGCATCCTTGGTGCACTTCGCTTGGCATTGTCAAAATTTGCAGAGTCTTTCCTATCCAATCAAAGTTCAGAGGGTCTATCCTACCACCACGATTCAGATCCCTCCTACTCCTTCCACGCATCCATTACGCAGCTTTGACTGCAGAGTGGTAACTGATGTGATGACTGCCCCCGCCATTGCGCGAGCTCTGTATCAGATCTTCCCCAAACTTGTAACATGTACAGGCCCTGGCCCGACTTGGGCACTAGTGCAAGATATTATACGACAATTTAGTTCCCTTCAAGACTAAAACTGTTAATTCTAGTAGTAGGCAGTGAAAAGGCGGCTTGTTCGTTCAAGAAGCACATTTCAAGCGTATTTCAGTGTTGTATGGGATCGAGGTTCCAAGCGTTCTTATTGTACATTACTAACAATGGCTGCGACAAAATAAGCAGGAGCTGAAGACTGGGTGGGACGTTTCGCTTTCAGAGGACAAGATAACTGATTGATTCTTCCAGCGATTATACATTTGCATTACTAAATATTATAGAGGCCCGATGGCTAGCTTGGATTTTTCTTCGCATAAGTACAACGCAAACTTTTTCTGTGGAAAAACGGTCAGAGAATGGAACGAGAAAGAAACAGGATGACGAACGTACCGAATCTACAAGTTGAGCGCGATAATGACCTCAAACAAGGGATACTTGAAGATTCTAAGCGCTATCCATATGATAATTAACTATCGAAGACAGTCAGTAGAGAAAACATAAAATACAGTGGTTCAGTTGCTCGAACGTACCAGGAATAAGAATCGAGGGTATCTATCGTTTTCTCTGGCATTATTGACAACAGGCAGAGTTGTATCCTAAGAGGGTCGAGGTAAAAAAATGTTTTTACGTGACTGTAGATATCAACCACGCACTGGAACTTGAAGGCTTTGCTCGAGAAAGAGCTCATTCAAGGCTTCCTCTCGGCGTCGGTTGAGTGCGTGGCGGTAGGGATGAAAGCGCCTAACGATACGAAGATATATTAACCAGACGAATCCAATTTGTTCAACAATAGCAAACACACCTTTCCGCCAACATTTTTTCGAGTTTTTCAAGGTCTTGACTCATATTTGCAGCAGTTGCAGCGGTTTGAAGGTAGTAAAGAAAGAAAAGAGTCGTTGAAGGGTTTCGGATAAAGCTCCGCTAGTTGACATTGGAAAACTTCGTAGAAACCGTGACCCAGAATAACGGCGCCGTGCTTTCCATCTCGCTCTTGACGTGCCAATTGCTTAATGCCTGCTGAAGATATGAGCTCTTTCACTGGGTTTTACGAGACAAAAAACTCGCCTAAAACCCGCTCTATCCACTCCAGGTGACTCCAAGAAAAATCTTTCAAGCGCGGCTCGGATTCTTTACGTCTCTTATATCTTCTTCTGCCCGGCCAACTCAAACCGAATCGAAATCATGCGCTCGAAAGAGCACAGCTGGAAATCCTCGAGTGAGATCGTCAGGACCTGGAGCTAAAAAGTGAGCTGCGGCGCGTGTCCTATTAGGCTTCCGTTTGACCCATGAAACTAGAGAATTGCTGCGACGAAATGACCGCTAAATGGCGGAAATTTCTGGGCGCCCGGATGGCCTAGCGCTCGGACAGCGTTGCTTTGGTTTCTTCATGTTCTGGATGGTATTGAATCCTCGTCAAGAGCGTTAGCGGTCCAGAGAACGCCCGAACGCTAGTCGACTCGCGGTGAGTCATGTGACACGTGATTTCGATGGCGCAATCATTGTACGAGACGGTCCCGCAACCTATTCCCCAACCTATTCTTGCCTTCGTACCACGATGATGGAGGACAAATAATAACCATTTGTGCCATCGAAATACCATAGCGTTGAGACATAGAACATCGCAGTGACACAAGATCAGCATTTCGAAACATCAAGGCTCAAACTCCAACCGCAAAGCCCTAGCAAAGTGTTCAAGACAATTCAGCGGCGTAGCGAAACGCCGTCATAGAGGTAACGAAGGTATCAAGCGGTGAAACAACGTTCGAAGCTCCGCCAAGCCGTTCGAGGTTCTCCAGCATCATAGCGAAACACTAGGGAAGCCTTTAAATCGCTATCGTAGGCATTAATCAATGCACACGCACGAAAATCATTCTACTTCGCGATTTTGTGTTCCAGAAGAATCCGGCGACGCATGGTCAATGAGCGAAAGAAGAAAGGTGTGTATCTGGCTGGTCAGAACCTATGAGAGCCAAGTGCTCGAGCTAGAAGAGACCGCATGCCGAGTCTGTGAGCGCAAATAATACAACGGAGCCAGTCCAGTCCAGTATCCAACGCCAGTATCCAACGCTTGAAGATCACGCAGGAGCGAACGTTTGCTCTGCGTTAGGTCGATTCCTGTGACCATTCGAAAATGCGTAGGAGGTAGAATATCACATGGCAGGTAAAGTAAAGACAGATGCTAACGATGGAGCATTCGCGAGCCTGTAGAGTCCTACTCTTTATTACCAGGACGATACCGGTGCAGGAGCATCCAAGCCCAACTCCATATTCCCATCATCTCTAGATTTTCCGTCGCCTTGGACTTTCAACATGACTGTGCTCCAAATTCAGCATGAATTCCGGGTGCAGCAAAGACTTCCTGACCCGAGATGTCTGGCAAGTCGAGTTGAAAACCAAATAACGTCCGCAGACTGTAAAGCAAGATTTACGGCGGAAGTTTTGAAGAATTGGCAGCGAAGACCAAAGAAAGCAGCGAATAGAATAGAAGCTAATATTTAGATTGTTGAATTATGAGCTCTGCGAATGTAACTGGAATTACTGGAGCCTGGTGAAGTCGTTTCGTTGTCTACAGATGATGGTAGCAGGGATCGCTTTTATATTTCAAATTTCAGATTTTCACACTCAGCGCTCAACCATATCTACCTTTCTGTCTGTTACAACGCATATTTTTTATCTTGAATTTATGCAGCATTTTCCCTCATTTTACTGGTTTGATTGTTGAAGGTCACCTCGCCAGCCAACGCGTGCTCCAAAACACCACTCCTTATCCAAAGACAAGGAACGCGCTGGTCTCAGCTGGTCTCACATCTTTTCTTCCAGTTGTGCGTTTTTGGAACATCCGTAATACACAAGCCGTAGTAATTCGATTCGCACCAAACTGGACAGCAAACACCTCGTCTTCAGGTATGTGCCCATTCTGTCCAATCAAATTCTACTAACGCCTCACTTGTCACTAGACCATTGGAATCTCAAGAAATCTTGCTTTAGGGTTGTACATTACCTTGGACGCAGCCACTAGAAGTTCAAGTCTATCCTGTATACAGATATCGACGGGCTATCATTTATCAAACCTCAAAGCTTCAAGCTCGAACCGAAACCGCCTATGTTGCTTGATTATCACTACACCACAACCCGCCCACAACCACTTCACCAGCTCACAATCAAACCAACTAGCAATCTCGGGCCCTAAAGGTACCGGTAATCGTGAACTCGGAACCTCTTTGGAATCTATCGCGACATACTGGGTGTGGAGCTCCAAGAGGCCAAAAAGGACGAACTAGTACAGCTATTCTTGATGCACGCTACGTACGCAGAGCAAGTAGTTGAATATAACAGGAAATTCTTGACGAGCTAACGTGTATACACTGCAGGATATTCAATGTATTTCTTTCAACGATACGAGCTCAAGCGCTCAAGCTCAAGCTCAAGTCACAATGGGTGAGTCGCGTTCTTATATATATTACACATCCCAAGACTAGCCATTCTCAAACGTGGACGGGTGGGCCATTTATTTCCGCTAAATCGGGCGTGAAGACCGTGTGTTTCCAAGGGGTAGGACAACGAGGTTGTAGGCACCTCCTAACGTTGACCCAGATGAAGTACTTTCGGTGCATAAAACGCGCCATTCGAAGGCAATGGCCATAAAACTTTGTAACCCAAATCGGGAAGTTTCGAATTAGCGCCAGTTCTCACGGTTTGCCTTTTTATCTCATCTCATCCATCTCGCAGCTTGTTTTTGTCGCTCTTTTCTCTCTTCTTGGTCTTCTCTGGCCTCTTCAACTCCGTCGCTCTGGCCGTGAACGTTGAAGCTAGGAATCTTAGGCAAGTTTTCAGGTTTTCAAAGATCAATTACGATAAATAATCTCGAACAATATTTATAGGTTTAGGAGCGAAAGCAAAAGCAAATTGACACAAAGCGATGGACGGAAATAACAAGGGCTAGCATGGAGAACATGGAGAATAGGATAGGACATGGACACAGAAACGAGGTAAAGTTAGAAAAGCATTGAGAAAGACGTGGATAAGGACTAATCGTATTTTTCAGTTTCTCACAGAGCGTACACACGCCTTCTTCGCTGGACTGTAATCTTCTGGAAAGGACATCGATGGTCTCTTCGTGCTCGTGCGGAACGACGGTGCGTGTTGTGTCGGTCTTCCAGAACCAATGGGATCTGATAACTTACGAAGACGACTGGAATGAACAATGGGGAGTCCGTCATCGCGAATGAATTCGGTCGTGAAGTTGTGTCGAACGGCGGCAGAAGAATCAACAACAGACTCGAATTCGGACGCGGATTTGGAATGACCGGACTGGGTCTGCAGGGACAGCGATGGCAGGTCGATGGTCTGCTGCTGGGTAAATCGCGTCCGCTGCATGTAATACCTGTGGTTGTGGTTTTCATCCTGGAAAATACAATCTTAGGTATTAGATGCTGTGGATGAGAGGCACATAATAGGCTAAAAGGACATACCGTTGGATGAGGACGGATGAAGCGGGATTCGGATTCAGGAGGATACTCGGTGATAGACGGCTGGCATGCTATCACGGCCGTGGAATGCATTTGGATCTCTGGCGACGAGAAGGTTCTCAGACTTGAATACCCGGGCAGAGGTGACAAAGGTTGGAACTTTGGCGGCGGAGTTTGGCGTCGAGACGGTGGCATGAATGGCGACAGCAACAACGATGGTGAAACAGGAGTTTCCTTTAACATCGCGTCGGGCGTCGTAGGCTCCGATGTCCAGCATGGAGAAGCAGGAACTGATGGTAAGGCCAACCAGTCTGACTCTAGCGGCGAAAGCAAATTCGAAGACTCAGACGCCGCTGGTTTAATCGTTAAACGAAGTCCAGGGCGCGGGATCCCTTCCCTGATACCGTCGGCTTGTATTGTTGTTCTTTTCGGTGGGCTCGGTGGACTCAACGAGGGTGAGTCCCGATGTTCATAGTATTGATGCCGCACTAACACCCCCGGCCCCGCAATCTACAAACGCGCCGGTATACCAGTTAGCATCGTTTTCCCAACAACGCAAGCAAAGTGATCACGTACATTCAATGCGTAGCTGGCGTTCACAGAGTCAGACGGGACATGTGAGGACGTCGTTGCGGTTGGGAACGACAAAGATTCGACATAACTCGCAAAGTCAGAAGGAAAAGCGTTGGAGACCATTGTTGTTGTAGGCAGGGTAACAGTCTAAAGATGTAAGTAATACGCGTGGTGATGAGACGCGTAGCGTGAAGCCTGTTGGTTAGGGAAGAGGCGAAGACTCAGAAGCGAGGTATGTAGTCAAGTACGCCACTTTCTTTCCTTTATACTCGTGGCAATGATACTGACACTTGGACCTGATGGTAGGATGTTGTTTGTTAATATTGTGGTTTTGTGGGTGTTTGGATGACGCGTCCCAACACGGCGTAGCCACGAGTCCATGAGTACCACATTATTGCCCATGCCCGTCTCTGATAGATCTAGTTCTCTATGACTCGACACCTGATATTCAATACATTCATTAATTTCTTGTTCGTTCTCCGAAAAAAGACTCATGCTACACGATATGCCTGCAATGCGAATACAACGTGTTGTATTCATTTATTTTCTACTTTGGGCACCATCGTGTTCATCTACGTTCCAATCTAGCGTTTGAAAGATTTTTCGACCCACGGACTGTCGTTCAATGGTTACTATTCCTACTCCTACTCCGCTTATCATCAGTTTCTCTAGTTTCTGAAACCTGGAAGGCGATGCGGTTTACCAGCATCATTCTCATACTAATATGTGTACTACCAAATAATATCTGTTTTTGTCTGCTTTTAGTGTCCGTTTTCATATGTCAAGTTGTGAATTGTGTGCACAGCGCACTATGTACTGTGGGTCCCACCAGCCCCCTTAGGCTCAGCCTGCCAGAGCCTCAGCTGTGTACAGAGTTTTGAAAAGTATGAGAAATCTAAATCTGCAACACGTTTGTTTCTTCGGTGTGATATCGGATGGATGTCGTTTGAACCAACGGGAGGGCAGGAGCCTCATCGCCTGAACTTGACTGAAAGCCTTCTCAACGTTTGTACCTATCCCACTTCCACTCAATTAGACTGCTCTCCTGGCCACACACCATGATGCCGATAACCCGCTTATAATAATTTTTAACCGCTGGTTATACTACGTTGTTCTATAGGCTGACAGTTCCATGCGCGCGTTCTGTTATCTGTGTATATAACCGTCGTAGTGTGCTTTGCCTCCTATCGGCGAGGCTCGAGGGTTTTAGAGGCCTAGTGAGCTTAATAACAAAACATAATACTCGTTTGGAATTGTCAGCTCAATCCGATTTGATAAAAGTCGCTTTGACCTGTGAGAACTTACTAGCGCTTGACATTAATGGTAATTCTGAGTTGAATACCGCAGCTTTTGGAAATAGAACGTTCTGAGGCCAACTAGACCTGTGACTGGGTGTTTTGCCGCCGTTCTCGGTAGAATCGTTGGAACAGTAGTGGAATGGGACTCATTTAGTGAGTGAAATCTCGTCAATCAATTAAACCAAAATTGATCTCGGAGCAGCTTGCCGAATACGGCCGGAATACCAACGTTACGGCATATTTTCAACTTATCTTAAATTAAGACAAGACTTGACGGATCTCTGAGCCAGGCTTATCTGCATGAAGATAAGCCTGGAGACTTACGCTCTACTACGCTGCAGTCATGCTCAACTACGACGTTATAACGGTTATATGTGCCCAAATCTCCGATAGAGAAATAGATCTTGACCACTCAGTCTCAAAAGATCTTCTGTCTCTGGGACTTGCCTCGAAGAAATCTCTCGGACCTGCTCTGGATATGATCTGGAAGAGGATAAGCAGCATAGAGCCGCTGTTGTCGGTTCTCCCAGAAACTGCTCTGGTCAATGGGAAGAAGGCGGGTACAGATCAAACATACTACATATTAGCTCAATGTTCGCTGACAACTTCGATGCTAGATGTTTCTTGGTCCGATCGCTCCTTCATCTTGGGACCGTCTCCATTTCTACACTTCACGTGTCCGCGAATTCAATGGTCCATGGGAGGGAGAGGAGCCGAGTATACACGACTCCGTGTACGCGTACCTTGGCCAAGGAAAACTCATCTTCCCAAAGCTTAGAAAGCTTCATCTCACCCACCAGCTATGCTGCTCGAATTCATTCACGCCTTTCTTGGCTACCAGTCTGCAAGTGGTTTCGTGGGGTTTTGATTTGCCCAAGGCCGCGTGGTCACCAGAAGATAACATGTCGAGCTCTGAAATTGACTTGGGGCCGTCCCTCGCCCTTCTTGTTTCAAAGAATCCGAAACTAGAGTGTCTGACACTCGGCCAGTATAGTTATTCTGGACTATCACTTTCGCTCAGCCGCCTCTGTACTTTGGAACTCCTCTCGGCAAATCATCTGCCTCACCTGGAGATGGGTTTCATTCAGGCTATTGCCTCGTTACCAAAGTTAATCAATCTCTATCTGACGTTACCTACCGGAACTCTCCTTGATTATACGGGTGTGGAGGGTGGATTCCGATCGTTGACAAAACTCGAGCTTCGGGGATCAACTTTCGATACACGCAAATTTTTGGCGTTGCGAGCCTAAAGCACTACAGGATCTTATTATCGATTGGGGATTCAAAGCTGGAGAGGACCAGTCTCCTCTACTGGTCGATATTGCAGCCATTACTCAATGTCTCCCATCCTTTCCTTTCCTTCGGAATTTAGAGATTGACAGGGAGGGATTAGTATCTTTACCAACGGATCTCGATGAGCACGAGATTTGGTCAATATTTGAACCGCTTTTGGAGCTTCAAAGACTTGAAAACCTCTATTATAACATTCCACTGCCCGTATCAGACCAGAAAACCGCTAAAATCGCTTCTGCATGGCCTCATCTCAAAGATTTATATCTGTTCTCAGCTGATGGTTTATCATCTCTTGATCCCTGGCGCATTTCGCTAGGCATTGCCCAGATTTGGAGATTCTTAGCTATCCAATCCAACTTCAAACAACTCCCTCGACCATAGTGATTCCTCCTACTCTCTCTCCGCATCCCTTACACACCTTCCAGGCCCAAGGGCAGACAAACGTGAAGAATGCTCCAGATATTGCCCTAGGTTTGTATCAGATTTTTCCGAACCTTGCGCAAGCTCGAGGCCGTGGGGTTGGTTGGAGGCTGGTGCAAAAAATTCTGGATTCATTCATCTTCCTTCGAGAGCAAAACCGTTATCACAAGGAGTAGATGAAGGCGAACTTGACTTGTATTTTTCTTTTTCGATGTATAGCCATCACCTCTCTATTCAACACCATCGAGCGGGGACGACAACAACAAGTAGTGGAATGCACCCACGCAGACGACCGAGTGAAGAGAAGGGTAATGGAGTCTAATGGACCGGTAGTACTAGTAGCTAGCTGCCTTCAAGTACTTCCGACTATCCGAAAGATGCGCTGTGTCTTCAATTGCGTCGACGAAAATCAGTGCGAACTTCTAGACTCAGTTTATTAGCATGCCCATTTTCTTCTGCCGCTTTTATGTACTGCTGGTAAGAGAGTACTCGTTCGCATCTAAATCCGTAGACGGTTGCACTCTCTTCGCAAACTTAGCTACGGATGTCGGGCCGTCTGCGCGTAGTGATCATAGTGATCATGTGCCCGTGGTATACTGAGTCCTGAAGTTTGAACTTGACCTTCCCCATTGTGCAAAACTAATTGTCCCCTTGCACTCCACTGCTTCTCATCTGTGTTGCAATTATGCTCAACGATGATGTTATTAGGATCATATGCGCAGAAATGGATTATGGACTCTCACCGCGAAAAGATCTTATGTCTCTGGGGCTTACTTCGAAGATTTTTCTTGAACCTGTTTTGGATGTTCTGTGGAAGAGGATTCGTGGTATGAAGCCGTTGATGTCGGTTCTCCCGGAAACCACTCTAGTAAACGGGCAGAAGGTGCGTGTAGAACAAACATCCTATCAATGCAATGTTCACTGATCAAGATAAGTAGATGTTTCTGCGGCCAATTGCTCCATCGTCTTGGGATCGTCTACATTTCTATACTTCCCGTGTGCGCGAATTCGATCCTCGGGAACCGTCGGGACGCTTCGTGGAACGGAGTGTACATGACTCCGTGTACGCGTACCTTAACCAAGAAAAACCCATCTTCCCAAAGCTTAGAATCATTCAGCTCACCTATCGGCTATGCAAGTTGAACTTGTTCATGCCCTTCTTGGCTACCAGCTTGCAGGGGGTCTCGTGGCCTTGTGATATGCCACCGCGGTCACCAGAACCCGATTTGGGCTCTGACTTGGGACCTTCCCTGGCCCTTCTTGTTTTGAAGTGTCCAGGACTGAAGTCTCTGGTTCTCCAGAATTATACCTATTATGGGTTGTCAGTTTCACTAAGCTGTCTCCGTAATCTGGAAACACTTTCGGTGCTTTCCTTGTCTCACTTGGAGATGGATTCCATTCAAGCCATAGCCTTGTTACCGAGATTGACCAGTCTCTATTTGACATTACCTGCCGGAGTCTATGCGGGTGTTGAGAATGGATTCCCATCATTGACGAAGCTTTGGCTCTCAGGCTCAACTTTCGACACACGCATATTTTTAGCGGTTGCCAGACCTAAAACTCTACGTGATCTATTCCTTCATTGGAAATCTACTGCGGACCAGTCACCTCTAGCCGATATTGCGGCCATTACTCATCTCCTCTCATCCTTTCCTTTACTTCGGAGTTTAGATATCAATGGCGAGGCATTATTATCTTTACCAACGGGTCTTGATGAGCAACAGCTTTGGTCAATATTCGAGCCACTGCTCGAGCTGAAAAGGCTTGAACACCTCAGTTATAACATTCCACTACCCTTATCAGACCAGAAAACGGCTAGAATTGCTTGTGCGTGGCCTCGTCTCAAAGAGCTAGATCTGTACGAGTCGGCTGGTGCCCAATCGTCTCTTGAATCTCTGGTGCATTTCGCTAGACACTGTCCAGATTTGGAGAGTCTACACTATCCGATTAAAGCTAGGACAATTTCTCCCTCGACCATCATTGCTCCTACTCTTTCGCCGCATCGCTTACGCGTTTTTGGGACCGAAGGGGAGACTGATGTAATGAATGCCCCCGCTGTTGCGCTGAGTTTGTATCAGATTTTTCCGAACATTACCTACGCTCGAGGCGCTGGCGACGGTTGGAGGATGGTACAAAGAATTCTGAACGCGTTTATTTTCCTTCGAAAGCAGGACCGTTCTTTCGAAGAGTAGGTGAGGGCAATCATCAGTTTGATGAAGCCGATTTTCAATTTTTGCTCTGGGGGGTCGTATCAAAACAACGCTAGGAGTGCTTAGTGTACGTATTAAAATGTCCGCAGCGACACGTATGTACATACATCGAGGAAAGAATGAATACTTGAGTGTTCAATGTCCCAGTGACTACGTAGGCTTGTTCAAAGCGACATGTACACGAAACAAATACCTGAGTGTTCAATGCCCCAGGTAAATACACGTATTAAGCTTAAGAATAAACAAACACCTTGGTCACCTACTTCTAATCATTCAACTGAGAGTCTTGATACCAGTACTTGCCCTCCTAGGCTATACCTCCTTACTTCTGCTAACCTCAATTCCACCACGGGTACTGACCGCTATATGCCTATCTCCAATCCAGACCCAGATCGTTATTCCACAGCAAACGTGGTTCAACCACAATCGGTAGTACGCTGTGCCTTGCGCCGACGAAAAAACCTCCAGACTTGGCCGTTTGCCAGTATACCCAAAAACAACTCATTGTTTCGCGAGCTCAAACAAGTAAGGATCCGTGATATCGCTTTCGGAAGGAGAGAGTAAAATGAGCATGAGCATACCATAGTATCATACGCAGTATCACAAAAAAAGGATCGGTAGGTATGTATATGTAATCCAAAGTCAAAATCGGACAGTTCAGTTGCGGTGGATTTCTTCCATGCTTTTACGCAAAAGTTCCTCCGCCCAATTTGCATTTACCTTACACCAATAATCGGCCCCTCCACCGCCACTACTGCCTGCCACTTTCCTATCCTCCTACACACCCTCAAAGCTATCGGAGCCGGAACGATCAGAACAAGTAGCGGAACGCAAACGATACTAAAGAAAAGGGTAATGGCTGGTTTGATGACGAGGAAGTAAAAGAGTACTTGGAAATAGGTCGAGTAGGTGAACTACGATGCGAGATGGATTAGCATGACATCCGGTTGAAAGCGAAAGGGAAGCACCTACCATCGAGTATGCGTTTCTATAAAACGAGGTTTCCATGATTTCCTCGCCGATCACGGCATGCCCCGACTCGAGTTCAGGCGCAGCGACAATACAGTAGCGTGAAGAAAATTGAGAGGATAATAGAGGGGACTATGGAATGTCGCTAGTAGGAATAACTAGTTATAGGTAGTATGGTTAGTAATAGCCCGGTGAACCATTTACGGCGGGCGTACCTCGGCGTGGGGGAAAGCATGTGCAGCAAGCAAGTTGAAGAAACACAGAATAGCAAGCGGTAACGCAATAGGAAGTGTTGTTCCCGTCTAGACTAAGAATACAACTGAGTCAAGCATCGGATAAGAGTAGGTACACATGAGAACGACGTACCACCGTCAACACAAAGAGGCAAACCCAAGCTGCCAATGCAAAGGGAAAGTTCGCCAGGACCAGATGGGTGAGCGAGCACCAGTAAACTACGAGAGAGAGGGCGGAAGTACCGTGCCCAAGCGTTCGTAGAGCAGAGGCCTAGTCTCCGGTGACTATGCGGCTTGAAACTGGACCAGCTTCATGCTCTCAAGGAGCAGCAGCAGAATGACTATTGCGCCTAGCATCATCTCCACCTTCAATATCCGACAACTCTCTATGCCGCCCACTCTCCATCTGTGCATCCTCGTCATCAATGCATCGGAATCACATTCCGAAAAAAGGCCCACGCGAATGAAGGCGCGAAGCTGGTCATACTAGATTGTGATAACGACCGTCCCCAAAAGAGGCGTAGTTTCTGAATGCTCGGAGTTTTCCACGACAAGTGGATAGAGAGTGGTTTGTGGAGATCAATGAGGTTCATTAACATTGTCAGTAGAGTCGGCTGACAGGATGCTGTTGGTGTTGAGCTGATGATATCGTCCCTCGTGCACCTAGGACGCGGCGAGAAGGATATGGTATTGGCGGGTCATTTAATACCTCTGGAGAGACGATTGGGCCACAACTGCAAACAGGCCTGCAGTCCCGAGTCCTAAAGGTAGCCGGTAGCCAGTAGTTGTCAACTCCCTTTGAACAATGTTAATGAAACCTATCGCGACATACCAGGTGCGGAGCTCTAGGATCCCGAGAAGGGCCAACTGCAGAAGTACGATAGCCTCGATAATCCTTGATGCACGCTACACAGAGCAGGTAGTCGAATATGACAGGATTTTTTTGACAAGCTAACATGAATAACGTCGTAGCTGAGTAGCTCCCATATTTCCATCGTATCACAACACGTAGGCCGTTTATTTCCGCTATTTCAGGCGTGAAAACCGTGTATTTTCAGGGAGGATGGATAGAGAGATAAGTGACTCCCAGCGTTAGAGTCCTTTTGGGTGAAAAAACGCGCCATTCGAAGACAGTGGCCGTAAAACTTCAGAAAGTTTCGAATTAGCGCCGGTTCTCACGCGCACGGTTTGCCTTTTTATCTCATCTCCATCTCTCAACTTGCTTTTGTCGCTCTTTTCTCTCTTCTTTGTCTTGTCTTCATTTCTGGCCTCTTCAACGTTGAACGTTAACCTTAGGCAAGTTTTCAGGTTTTCAAAGATTGATTACAATAAATCATCTCAAACAATGTTTCGTTTACAGGTTTACGAGCGATAGTCTCGCAAGCCAGAATTCACGAGAGTGAAGAAAAATTGTTCACTCAAGCGAAAGGAAGGCCAAGTCAACACAAGCGAGAAGTGGGAATAACAAGGGATAGCACGGATAACATGGAGACCTAGGACACAGGAAATGAGGTAAAGCCGGAAAAGCATCGAGAAAGACTTGGATGAGAACTAATTATGTTATTCAGTTCCTCACTGAGCGTACATACATCTTTTTCGCTGTACTGTAATCTTCAGGAAGTGGCGCCGATGGTCTCTACATGCTCTTGCGGAATGACGGTGCGTGTTGCGCAGGTCTTTCAGAAACAACCTGATCTGGTAACTTATGAAGACGACTGGAGTAAAGAACGGGGACTCGGTCATCGCAAATGGATTCGGCAGAAGAATCAACAGCAGACTCAAATTCGGATGGGAATTGGGATGACCAGACTGGGACTGCAGGGACGGCGATGGCAGGTCGATGGGCTACCGCTGGGCGCGTCCGCTGCATGTAATATGTATGGTTGCCTTTTTCATCCTGGAAAATGCAATCTTAGGTATTAGGTGCTGCGGACGAGGCACTTATTAAGCTAAAAGGACATACCGTTGGATGAAGACGTTCGAAGCAGGATCGGATTCAGGAGGATATTCGGTGATACGACTGACATTCTATCACTGGCGTTGAATGCCTCTGGATCTCTTGTGATGAGAAGGTTCTCAGGCTTGAACACTCGGACAGAAGCGACAAACGTCGAAACTTTGGCGTTGAGGGGTACCATGGATGGCAACAGCAACAATGGTGACGAATGAGGCAAAATAACGGGAGTTTCAATTAACATTGTATCCGGCGTCGCAGGTTCCGATGTCCAGCACAGAGAAGTTGGAACCGATGGCAAGGCCAACCAAACTGACCTCCTGTTCCTTTACTTTAGTCGCGAATGCATCGCACGCGACTCTTGACTCCGCTGGTTCGAGAGGTAAACGAAGTCCTGGGCGCGGGCTTCCTTCCTTGATACCGTTGGCTAGCCCCCAATGTGTTACCAGGTTCGATTCCTGTTCCGGCAACGGTATCGTTGTTGTTTTTCGTGGGCCCGGTGGACTCAACGTAGGTGAGTCCGGATGTTTATAGTATTGATGCCGCCCAAACATCCCCAATTTCGCAACCTACAAACACGTCGGTATTCCAATTAGCACCAGTTATTTGCAGGAATGGGATTCCATTTTCTTAAAGGATCAACTTTATTTATGATCATGCACCTTAAGCACTTTAAGAAGTACTTACTACTTATACAACTACTTAAGAACTATAAAATTACTTAACAACAATCTTAAGAGATTTTTAAGAGAGCTGTTTCTTAAGAGTACTCTCAAAACTCACCAGTGGACATGAGAATGCCAGGGTTTGAGGTAAGATCTTAAAGGAGATCAGAAGAATATTGCGAACTCACATCAAAGACATCAATCTCAAGGAATTTTTAAGGAGGTATTTCTTAAGAGCATTCTAAAAACTTGCCTCTTTTGCCCTTACCTCTTTTGCTATCAGAGTCACCTGGCACCACTACAGCATATAAGTCTTGAACTGAGAAGGCGCATCTTGAATGATCTGTGAGTTGAAAGTACTATACAAACAGAGCCACCACACCAAGTGGTAGGCAGGGCCCAGGAGTGACAGACAGTGGATTGGTTGAGCCGATGTGGCGCAACGAGGTTGGAGGATGAAAGAAAGAGGTGAAGTGATGTTAGCGCCCATTTGCTTCAACCATGTGATACTGGCTGTTGGCCTCTGTTGGCTCGAAAAATACAATATCCTTTTGTCTTTTCAAACGATAGACAGAAGTACTCTTAAATGTGTGGCCACCTGTGGGCCACATCTTCTTGCCTTCTCTTTCAACCCCCCTCCTGCCTATGTATTGTACTTGATGCAAAGTAATTTCAAAGTGTTGTTATTAGGAACAGCTGGGGCCTGCGTTACAGTAGCGCTTGGAAATGACAATAAGTATCTCTTCAGCACGGGCCAGTCACACCTTCTGTCTATTGTTTGAGCACTCTTGGAGCACTCCTTTGTCTTTTCAAACAATAGACAAAAGCACTATTAATGCTCAGCCACTTGCTGAATTGCTGCCGTTTTCCCCCCATCTCCCTCTTCCCCTGCTTGTGAAGATAATTCTTGGATTCAGCACGCCGGGCTCGCATGAGGTCGGCAGCCAATGCCATAATATGTTGGGGGACAGGAAGAGGCAGTGAGCTCCTTTTTGCTCGAAAAGTGCTTCTTATTGCTATTAAGAAGCAAGTAAGATTTTTTCCTTAATGAATATTTGCGCACAAGAGAACGATTTGTTAACAGCATTGTTCTTAAGAAAATGTTAAGAAATAAAGTATCTTAAGAAATATTTGGTACTCTATATTGTAAGTGCGAGGAAATACCATGGGTGACATTAGATACTTAAAAGAATACTTATAGGTTTTCTTAAAGTATATGGTCATAAATAATGTTTGAATAATTGAATCCCACTGTACTTATTTGTTCACGGTTACGTGCGCTCGCGGCGGTTCAGCAACATGAAGTGGCCACGTACATAGCCGGTGTTGACAGAGTCAGACGAATCGTATGTGTGTCATTGGCAATGAGACACTCGACATAGCGAGGTATGTCAGAACGAATAGCAACAGAGACTTGTTAACTTGAATTTGTGGGTTTTTGGATGATGCGTCCCAACTCAGTGTAGTCACGACGATACATTATTGCCCATGCCCGTCTCTGATAGATATGGTTCTTTATGGGCTCGACACCCGATATTTAATACAAATTATTCACTCCTTGTTCAAAGTTCTGCAAAAAGAGACTCCTGCTACACGAAATGTCTGCAATGCGCAACCAGCTTGCTGTATCCATCTATTCCACTTTGGGAATCATCGTATATGTACTCCGCTTATCCGGTATCTCTTGTTTCTACCACCTGGAAGGCGATGCTCGATGGATTAGTACTAAGTAGCATCATGCATATTAATATACTAACACATGAGATTTGTTCTTGCTGTTGGTGTCTACTTTCATCTGTCTACTTTCATCTGAACTGTATTATAGTGTCAGAATATCCGAGTCGAGATCAGGTTAGTAACTACAAGATCGAGTTCAAAAGATATCAATCACGGCACCTGACTTGTAATACTCGTTATAAAGCGGGCCCATCGCACGTCTTTTGATCCCCAGCTTACAAGTCGCAATGTCTGCAACGTAAGTATTTAAATATGATTCGAGGTATAATTGGTAAATTCAGTGGGCACATGATCATCTACAGAGGCAACTTTTTTGCAGGGGCATCAAACTTTAGCATAGAGGGATCCTCATTTCAGGTTACATATCCCACTGACAACTCAAGGGCAGAGATCAAAAGTACTGCTCCTCCAGGTATACAATATCGCTTGGTCCTCCCTGCTTTCCTGAGCTGAGCAAATTGACAGGATATACACCAGGAATGACTGATTTCCCTGCAGCCACACTTTTTTTTACAGGGCGGAAAGATATCTTGCTGGAAATGGACACCTATTTTGGAGCTCAGCCCATGGCTACAGAAAGGAAGATATTTCTCCTGTTAGGTATTGGTGGGGCCGGAAAGACACAATGTGTTCTAGAGTTTGTACGACAGTCAGAAACAAGGTACCATTACTATAAACAGATACTACATCATATTGTATTTGCCTACTCATTTGGATTTTGCAGATTCACCAAGCACTACTTTATTTCAGCGCATTCTGAAGAATCTATCCAAGCAAGTTATTATGACATTGCAATCAAGAATGGACTACAGCCTGATAGTTGGAGAGTAGGGCTCCAATTGTTAGCAAAGGACATGGAAGAATGGTTGGTTGTGATGGATAATGCTGATGATCCGAGAATTAACCTTGGGCAATTTTTACCCAAAGCAAACACTGGGAACGTGATCATTACATCACGCAACCGCCATCTTGATGCACTATCTCCAAATTTGACAGAAGTAAAAGATATGTTACCCAAGGATGGGATTGAACTTTTGTTAGAGCATGCCATCAAAGGACGTCAAGGCAATGCCGAGGAGAAATCAATTGCATGTCAGATTGCAGCCAGGGTGCATTATTTTACACTGGCGCTGGTCCATGCAGGCTCGTATATTTGCAGGCACAATTGCCTTGGCAGCTACCTGCAGACATCTGAAAAGCATCTGTCAAGCTTGCTAAACAAGCACTTCACACAAAGTAGTGACAACTTCAACCTTTCTGTTTATGCAACATGGGACATTAGCTGGCAGATGTTGACAGAGAAAAGCAGAACATTTTTGAGAATATGCTCCTGCTATCATTATGAGAGGATACCAAGGATTCTATTTCAGAGAGCAATTGAGAAAATGAAAATATGGGGTTGGCCACCATTGGCAGCACAGGCTCAATTGGAGGTCCTGGCTTCATCTGATTTCGACTGAGATGAGATGGAAATAAACAAAATGAGTGAGGAGTTGATGGCCTATTCTCTTTTTGACTGTTGAAAGAGATGGATTCTATTCACTCCATCCATTGATCCATGGATGGGTTAAGAATAGCACTGATAAGTCCAGCAGAAGGACCCTTGAAGAAGGAGCTCAAAGTATTGTGGCGATCACTGTGGAGGATGCAGACTGGACTGAAATTGGATATATGAGATTATTAGTATCACATTGCAGAAGGTTTGATATTGGAAGTAATAGGGCGTAGAACACAGATTTTATATATTTTCCGTTGATATAACAATGGATCAGTAATTTATAATTCCTTGCATCTATCTACCAGCCAGAATATAATCAACCTTGTTATTAGGAACTCCAGTGTTTATTAATTATGTCACTGTAAGTGACGCGTAAATTTCGGGCCCGCCTCCGCTTCCCTCCCCTCCCTCGCAAGCTCGGGGGGTCCCCCAAGCCGGGAAGTCGTCGGCGGGCACCCTAAAGCCTCATTTACGCAGGATATATATGCGGAGCGCCTGCGGCGCACCCTAACCCTAACCAAACCCTAAACCCTAACCAAACCCTAAACCCTAACCAAACCCAAACCCTAACAAGTCTTACCGCACTTCTGGCAATGCCAACGGTTACTCTGTTAGGGTTAGCTAAAGCTAACCCTAACGAGAGTAACCTCGGCATTGCTTAATACTAGCTTTAGCTCACAAATACAAGAGGGAAACTTGAGCACAATGACCACTATAAAGGGACTTGGGATAGAAAATTAAGAGCGCCTCACACTGTAGCCTTGATATTAACAACAGTAATAATATTTTACCCTTTGATAATAGCAAGGGATTATAAATTCTCAACCTGTAGGTATTAACAACTTTGCTGATATATTATATTATCAGTGTTTCTAGTTGAGTAATCTATTGCAAGACTGTGCAGGATGTGTGGGCATTATGGAGTTGCATTGAAACTATTAGAGCCGTTGTTAGAAGAAACAAAGCGGACTTTAGGAGAGCAGGATCCAGAAACACTTTTGCTGATGCAGAAAGTGGGAGAGGTGTATTGTGACTCTGGAAGGTATAACAATGCACTTCAGCTTGAAGAGCCTCCTGTAGAGCTCTCAAAGGAGGTGCTGGGAGAAGAGCACCCAGATACCCTTGCCAGAATACAGAACTTGGCAATCAGCTATTCTGGGGTTGGAAGATACAATGATGCATTGCAACTTGCAGAGCCTCTGGTGGAGCTCTCAAAGAAGGCTTTGGGAGAAGATCACCCAGACACCCTTTGTAGAATACGGAGCTTGACAATCACATTGTCCAGGATTGGAAGATACAATGATGCATTGCAACTAGCAGAGCCTCTTGTGGAGCTCTCAAAGAAGGTTTTGGGAGAAGAGCACCCACATACCTTGACCAGAAATAATAACTTGGCAACAAGGTATTCTGAGGTTGGAAGATACAATGATGCATTGCAACTACAAGAGCCTCTTGTAGAGTTCTCAAAGAAGGTTTTGGGTGAAGAGCACCCACACACCCTTAGCGCAATACAGAACTTGGCAGGAATTTATTGTAAGGTTGGAAGATACAATGATGCATTTCAACTAGCAGAGCCTCTTGTGGAGCTCTCAAAGAAGGTTTTGGGTGAAGAGCACCCACACACCCTTAGCATAATACAGAACTTGGCAGCAAGCTATTGTAAGGTTGGAAGATACAATGATGCATTGCAACTAGAAGAGCCTCTTGTGGACTTCTCAACGAAGGTTTTGGGAGAAGAGCACCCACACACCCTCAGGAGATTGCAGCACTTGGATTGGACTCGTGACCTCATTAAACGTTCCTGTACAAAGCAAACTCCCAGAATTTCACAGATGATCCAGAATCCAGATCAAAATCACAACCTTGAAGCAGAAATTCAAGTCTATATTACTTCATCCTTGCGGCAAATGAACATACTTCTGTTGTATCTAGACTCTCATAATAAGGTCCACCCCCAAGTCTCTGAGCAATTAATAATAAAGATGTCCACGAGTCCGAGTTATCCGCAGGTGCTCGCAGGTATGTCTACCTGCGGATCCAGGTATCCGTTTCCCACGGATCCGTATGGGTCACGGGTATCGATCCAAGCGAATTTGTGCTACCTGCAGGTACCTGCAAGTATTTGTGAGGAGGGCAAGAATAAATTTTTTTCGCTCAAATAAGGGCTGGAATATGCTCTCCTCCATGCACTAGACCCTGTCTGAGCAGCTCATGTGTCCACCCTGCATGTAGCAAGTTACAAGTGGCTATATGCACTGTAGTACACTATACAATCATGATGAATATAGTCCCTCTTTAACTTCAGTGACTTGTATCACTCAAGGACCACTGTTCTCTACCCAAATTGTGCTTTGTTCTATGTATTAAGCACCTACTGAGTGTCTCACACCCATACCTTGCATGTAGTACCCATTTCATTATTATTGTAAGTACTAAATACTTGCAGGTACTCACAAGTCACTTGTGAGTACCTGTGTTCACTGGGATCCGCAAGTACCCGCAAATACCTGTGTTAAGATACCTGCGGATCCCGGTATCCGTTTCCCACGGATCCGTGCGGGTCACAGGTAGCCCCTTGAGGCCCACAGGTACCCATGCAACGGATCCGGGTTTACCTGGACCTGGACTTGTGGACATCTTTAATTAATAATTGGTATCTCCATTCTTTTCTTGTCTTTCTGCTGGAAGGCTGGGAAAGACTCTGACTATTCAAGGAGTAGCATGAAACTCACCCAAGGGAAACCAGGCAACAAGTGGTCACAAAGGTTAGAGGTACTCCTCATCCAGGGAGGAATTATTTAGCCACTGGAGAGACCTTGCTCCTGGTTTCCTCAAGTTCCAAACCTGCTATTTTGCTGGCTCTTTGAATATCTTCTGTCTCAAGTCAAAGTCTAGGGTATTCTCAATTAAAGATGGACACAAGTCCGAGTCCAAGTATGCTTGGGCTCCGCGTGCAAGTACATGTGAGGTATAATCATTGACTTGCGACTTGTGCGAGACCTGTGGGAAATGAGTCACTGACTTGCAAGTATTCTTGCAAGTAAACTCACAAGTACTTGTATAACAAGTCACAACAAGTACCTGTGAGTTTACCCACAAGTACTTGTAATGAATAGTAACAAACAAAGTGTAGTTAAAGCAAAGAGTGTATGTAGTAGCTATCAACAAATGAGTCTACATCAGAAGACCTACATTAGTGCAATTTCATCAGAGTCAGAGTCAGAGTCCCCAGCAACATGCTTTCCCTTGCATCTACTTTTCAAACCACAAAAATATTCAAGAATGGTATCAAAAGGTACAAGTCCAGCTTTGAACCAAGAACAAAGCATAAGTGAGCACGAAGTTTCAAAAGCAAGATTATGTCGACATTTTGGAACCTGAAGACCGCCATGTGAGAACAAATGTTCAACATCAGTAGAAGTTGCTAATAAAATCAACTATGTGTAGAAAACCAGTGTTGAGAAATAAAACTAACCAAGAGCAGTAAGGTAATCTAAGGCCATGCGCACAAAGGCACCCTGAGGGGTTACTTTACCTCCTGCTTTATCCAAACGTGAAGTATGATACTTAATAGGATCAGGGTCAGCATCAGGAGGAGCATTCAAGAAAGCATCAACAACATCAGCGGGACCACTGTGACCAAAGCAGTCAGGCTCCTGGAAGATACCATCACCATCCTAGGTTAAATAATTAAGCAACAATATTTATGAAACCCTATAAAGAAGCATACCAGGCCCGACACTGAATCCAGATCTGCATCAAGGAAGGAAGGATCAATGGTAGGTTTATAGTGATGGTCCCATTCTTCATGAAGCATATTGCAAGCAGTATCAATCCACTCTTGTTCCCATTGTGCTTTCTGAAAATATGCGAGCTTGTACTTAAGATGTAACACTAGACAACATTAGTAACATGCTATATGAACAAGACAAACGGAGATACTCACCCATACATCATACATCTTAGATTCATCTGTCTTCAAGTAATATTTATTCAAAACAGCTCTAGCTTTAGCAGCGGAGGCATGTATAATCTGAGGTTTGTCAAAGTCCTTCACCATTAACTTCAGCCTCTTGTCAAGGAGATCAATCAAAGGAATAGCATCAGCAACCAGCGGGCAACAGTATTAGGCCTAAAATCGGCCTAAGGCGTGTAACCGTACATTTGAACATTTTGTACACATTATACAATGCAATAAGAGAGTTATACGGAGCCCGAGTGTGATAGCTGTTGTGGAGGCAAAGAACTTAACAATAATACTCAGCGAGCCGTGAAGGTATGCCCACAAGCGTAGCCTAGAGCCAAGCTAGCAAGGATACCTGGGCTGCCCGGAGATGTAACACTAGATCATCAATCTAGGTATACCCAAGAGTGTATACTCTCTAAACTACAGGACATCTCAAAGCGGGATAAGTACTAAGCCAACGTGTTACTCAAGGGAAAGAATTATGAGGGAAGGCATCCCTCGCACTAAGACCCCCCAACAAGCTATGTTAAGATGTGGACTTTACAGTCCATAACAATGGACCAGAACAATCCCAAGGAAACCGTAGAGGTCTATTTGTGGCACCGGTTGTAACCGTGAAGATGGTAGAAACAGGCTTAGCAGTCCCACAGAAAGCTACGTGCCGGGATAGCCTTGGCAAATCGAGACATTTGATCTTAGAAATCATACACGGGAGGTCTTGTCCGTTAAGGCTGACTATCGGGAATCACTTGTACATACTCAGCACAGTTGCTTGAGACTATCATAAGTGGTGTCATTGGAAAGCTAGACAGGCCTTCTCGAGAGAATGTTAATTACACTCAGGATGGACAGAACTATCTGAGGAATAGAATGAAACTCACCCAAGGGAAACTGGGTGGCGAGTGATCATGAAGCATAAAGGTACTCCTGACCCTGGAGAATTGTGGAGTAATTGGAGAAACCTCGCTCGGATCAAAACACTTTAAAACTATGTTAATCCTCATGAAATCATATTTTACCTCTGATATATACCCAAGAATGGACTATTTCTTTATTGTGTGTACCATATATAGGCTGGAGTTTCCTTTCTGAGCCAGATTCCTCTGTTCCACTCTCTTTCTGTCTCTCTCCGTATCTGTTTCATCTATTTTTCGTATTAAACCCTCTCTACTCAGTATATAAGCCAGACATATTTATTCAATAAGACAAGTTTCTTGCCCTTGACTTGACTGCTAAGACCAGTGCTCCATAGAATGTCCCCACGGGATCAGTAGCATGACGCCTCCTGACTTGGTTATCTTAAGAAAGTAATAAACTTCACGCGCTTTGCAAAGCCCATTTATATCTTGATCAAATTTAAGTGGGTAGAGTTCCCTTGAACTCCAGATCAACTCAAATCTAGTTGCTTCCTTAGAGGAGACGGTTTCTAGTAAGGGATTATTCAGCTCCAGAGTGAGGGTTCCTTAGTTGACTTCTTCACAAAGTTAGATGAGCCACTAAGATTGTGGTACAAGTTCCTAGTGATTAAGTTCACTCACAATATTGTAGCTTGGCCCAGAGTTTGGTTGAGGACTTTACGGCATCACAGCAGTTAGTGCCAGAGTTTGCCTAGGGTTGTTGACAAACCTCGAGATTACTATTCTAGCTAGAGCCAGAGTTTGCCTAGGAGAATCTTAGTTTCGTTGTATTGGTTTTGGTTTTGGTTAATTGATTTGGACATACACATCTGGTTCCCTTGTACACTTGTACACCCAACTAGCCTTCTCTCCACTTAGTTCTAAGAGTTGTCTAAGCTTAGTTACCCACGTTAGCGCTACAGTCTTGAACCTGGAGCAGTTGCATGCATACATCCAATATTACAAGACTTTCCCTTGGGGAATCTCTGACAACCCGCCCTCGCTCCCTTACATATCGATAGTCTGGTTAGGTGCGGTAGTGTTTTTGTTAGGTTGTTTTATAGCACCTTTCGCATACCTACACATAAATACCCAAATAACGGGAGTAGGACATTTGAGTAGTAATATCTTGGAATATCTGGAAAGATGTTACCGTCATGTTAGAGCAAACAGAGGGGAAAAAGGACATAACAAAGCACCTTAAGCATAAGTTTCAAAAATTTGGGGAGTTCCCATTCAGTTGCAGAAAGTCTGAGGTTTGAGACAATCTTTGCCCTTGTTATGTTTTGCCTGACCCATATGCTGTTCAAATTGCACAAAATTTACCTGCCGTAAACTTTGAATCTCCCCCGTAAACTTCCATTTTTTTTTGCCCCATAAATGTATCCCGGAAACTCCTGGTGGACCCGTAACTTTTCAGTCTTTGATATTATTAAGTGGGTGCACTGACTTGAATTTCTGTCTTGTAATTTGTAATTGCACCTAGGCGTCTGCATCCTGTCCACGTGATTTTGAGTCATCGAAGATTGATGGGTTGAGTACTCAATTGTGGTGCTCTTCAACATTGCCTCTTGCTCTCTGCAGCCTCCACTACAATTTTATTATATGCCCAGGGAGCTCCCCTAACTAAATCACAGACTTTTGGCTCAATTGGCCAAGGAAGAGAGGACCCTATATCATATTGGTGAGATTGCTCTCTAGCCTCCTCTACAATTTTATCATATGCCCAGGGTGCTCCCCTAACTAGATTACAGACTTTTGGCCCAATTGGCCCAGGAAGAGAGGACCCTATATTGTATATGTGAAATGGTGCAACCAAACAGTCCTGCTTAAGTTGCTCCACTCTTGTTCTCACTCTCATGCATACATCTAGTATGATATCCCAAGGTTGAATAGTCCACTTCCATTATAGCATAAAAGCTGGACTATTGTGCAAACAAAGATAAGTAATATAAGTACGATAGAAACGAGTGTAGATTAGCAAGATCAAGGTAAGCATAAGATTGACTAGTTGACTTCCAGTATAGCACAAAAGCTGAACTATTGCAAACAAAGATAAGTAATATAAGTACAATAGAAACAAGTGTAGATTAGCAAGATCAAGGTAAGTGTAATGTGTAGATCAATGTAACAGTGCAGATTAACAAGAGATCAGGAGCTTCGACTTTGGATAGGGGAGTAATGACTGTTATGCCGAAAAAATATGTAAGACTTTTGACGAGAGGAGAGCTACTGCTTTGGTCCGAACTTAAGAGTGTGGAACAATGGTTGAGCGAATGAATGTGGGATCATCCAAGAAGCTGGCACTCAGAGTATATCCCAGAGCTGCAGAAGCGTTGGAGTTGATCGGAGTGTTGTCCTTGTCATCACTTTCAATGACAAATACAGATGCTGCAGCAGATGAAGTGGATGCTTCACCACTGCCACCACTGGCTTGAGCAGCGGTTTGAGCTATAATCAGATACGGTCAGGGAATGAAGCAAATGAAAGCAGCAAGACTGTACCTCTTGTGACACACCTTGACTCTGTTAAAGCTTCAGCTAAGCCCATCAAATCCTCGTTGTCATCATTGTCCATTTTGGAGAAAAGAAGTGAAGCTGTCTCTGCTTCCCTACCCTCAACTTCGGTGTTTTCTGTGTCCGTGTCTGCATCGTCACTCTGCTCAAGAGAGTATGTAGAACTGGCTCGAGCCTTGCCCTTTCCTTTGGACATACGCTTCACATCAGCATACTCACTGCTCTCATTCCCTTCTTCCTCTCTATCCTTGTTCTTGGTCAGCAGTCCCGGAACTTCACCTTGCGCCAATGCATCAAGCGCAGACTGTCAGATTCGAACTCTAGTCACTATATTGAGAGGTTTGTGGGTAAGACACCATTGATGCAGTAGATAAAATAGAACACATACCAAGGATCAATGTTCTGTCCCTCCAGGAGCTCTTCTTAGCTGTCAATGATACCTCAGCCATGATTCTACCATCAGGGAGGTCGCCTTGACCACCGGGCACTACTTCAACTTTTGCCCTATCCTTCATGCAGAGAGCCAGAGGATAAAAGTGTCCCTGTTCACCGGGCTCATCTGCTCGCTTGCTCAACTCGAAAAATTGTTGATTTTCATAGATTTCCGGGCCCAGAGATGTCAGGTATGAATAAAGAATGGGAAGGTGGCCACGTATGAATCCAAAGAGTCGTTTTCCGCTCCATCTATGGTCAATGAAGAACCCATTGTTGTGATCTCTGACAGCAAGACCTTGGCCCACCAGCTCTCTGATTTTGAAGTCACTAAGTCTGGGATTGTTGTCATTGATGCGTTGATGTGGAGGGTCAGTCTGAATATAAAGGTCGTTAAAGTCATGTGCATTATTTGAGAGTAACAAATGTACCGCACACATTCTGCACGTGAGAACGACGATGGAACCAATTTGGTGCATGCTGGCATTGCCACTCTCTGTCAAGGTCTTGACGAGGAGTCTTGTTAACCAGTAGAATGGGTATGTTTGGTTAATATAATGTTTGGGGGCTGATCAGTAGAAAGCAAGTAGCTAGAACTTTAGAACAAGTGAGGAAAGGTATACTTTATATTGAGTTGGTGTGCTCAATACGGGTATTGGTGACAAGTAAATGTCAGGAATCTTACAATAGTTGGGACAACTATTGGAGTGTTCAGATCTTGTATGTCAGTAAAGTAGCTTGTCTCTCGGGTGTAATTCTTAGTGTTCACACAAAAGAGTATGGTTCAACAATGTTGATAGCTGTAGGTACTGGGTTACAAAATATTAGAACTAAAGAAAAGAGGGGGGTTCATGTAAATAGGGCTTTTATAGGTAATTCTCATGGGAAGATATTATATAAGAAACATGTGCAATCCTCAAGGCAATTCCATGGATTGTACTAAATAAGTAATCAAAGTGGATTAGTAAGTAAAGCAGATTGGTAAGTAAAATATGTTAGTAAGAAAGTATGACAAATCCCCTCTTTAGTCATGTACAGCATGTATAGTAATGAGTCAGACAGTTATACCTAGAAAGATAGTGTAAGACAGTGGACATTGAGCACAAAACTGGTCAATCCCTGACACTCTCGCTGACCTTCCTCTATATCAACAGAGATATTAGAGAGTGGACATCATAGTTCGTATGAGAGCCTTACTTTCTTCAAGATGTGTTTTCTCATCTTTGCTGAGGCAGCTTTCTTCGAGGTCTTCTTGAGCCCAGCATTTGATTCTGCACATGCAGCAGATCTCAAATTTGGCTTGGCAGATGCAGCCAGACAATTCATAACATCCATTTTGTACTCAGCGGAGGCAGCAGTCAAACACCCTGTTACAACATGTTTAGCACTAGACTTTGAAACAGCCTCTGAAGCTTCTGAAGAATCATTGCCAGAGGAATCGGAAGGCGTTGAGCGCTGAAGCTTCCTTGATTTTGACATAAAGAGAAATCAGGGAGTAACAAGCAATGTGGAAGGTGGGACGACAACAAGAGGTGGAAGAAGTAGGTTGGATAGCAGCAATGTGGCTTGTATTTGTCATTTGGTAGAAGTTCCGGAAATTCACACACAGTTGCAGATCTTGCACTGCATGTGTAAATGTATGAAAATGATGGAACGCAATGCTGGTTTCGAGATTTTGAGTTTTTTTGTTTTTTGAGCTCCTTTTTATGTACTGTATTGTCTCAATCAAAATGTCCTGTATATGTTACGCATTACATATTATGTACTACATGTTAAGTGCTACAGGTGTAACAATACTATTCAAGCTCTTGTTGCCAGACTACTGGAATCTGTTACACATGTATGTACTCAAGCCTAAGGCTACTAGTTCTGATTACAAGGCACAGTGCTAATTAACCATCATTCATCTCAAGAATGGTGGTCATAACTGTCATTGCTTGCACCCATAGCTCAGCCTTTGGATACCATACCTCAATTGGAAGTGGAATTTGTAATTCTTTTGTCCCACGTCTCCCTGATCAAAGCATTTCAAATACAGGATACTCTTCCCCTTCCTTCCACTCTTCCAATCGGACTCCAAACCCCACGGGCACTATATTGATGCAAGCATTCTTTTAGGCAAGCATGAAAAGCATCCAACTGCCCATCCAGAGTAAACGGGTTCTCATGTTTTGGAACAGGCACTGGACTGTGATGAACTTGAGACTGGATATCTGTTGCAACTATCTCTAGCAAATGTTCAATAAGTACACAGGTGAAAAAATAATCAATGGTCATAAACCTTCTAAGTTGTCAGTGAGGTCATTAATACCCTCATCGGAGCCACTGTCACTATCAGAAGAGTTGTTGGAGTCTGAAATCTTTTCTTCAATATCATCCTCATCCATGCCATAGTATTTCTCAATCACTGATGGTGCAACACCTTCACAGTCATCCATATACACACACTCCATGATCTAACTTTCCTAAAAAATGCATATCCTACAGTAAGATTAATTAATGTGATAGTCAGGTGCATCTATGAAAATGTATGATACCTCAGGACTTTTATCATGCCCAAGCCCAGATATGGGGTGTGAATTCCAGTCGCTCATGAATGTTAAACACAGTCCTGATTGATTTCATCAAGGAAAAGATGATGTAGAAGCCAAAGATGCTCTGGGCACTTGGGATCTAACTCATGCAAGGCTTCAAGACGGTAGAAAAAGGCCCGCCATTTTCTGGCAAACTGGGCTCCAACTTTGCCCCAAAGTTATTCAATGTGGGTGTTCCAAGTGGAGCTGGATTTGGATATGATTAATGAGAGATCGGGGTTGGAACAGCTTTTACATACATTCCCCACATAAAGCTTGCATGCTCAAGTTGAGTCCTCTTTTTATGATCATCCACACAGAGCCC
The DNA here is from genome assembly GCA_015501585.1 of Rhodocollybia butyracea. NCBI lineage: Eukaryota > Fungi > Basidiomycota > Agaricomycetes > Agaricales > Omphalotaceae > Rhodocollybia > Rhodocollybia butyracea. Next base: position 77,984 of record JADNRY010000163.1, on the reverse strand, counting down.
TGAGTATTCTCACCGCCTCTATCACCTCTAATCCGAGATGGTATTCCGTACATTTCAATTCCAATAAGGAAGAAATTTAAGATAGTCAGTGAGGTATTATTGGTTGCTGTATTGAGAGCAACAACCTTGAAAAACTAATTTGAAATTTTAGCAAATAGGGAACACAAAATGCTCACAGTCCAGCAATAGCCATCAATTAGTCCATGAATCACAAAACCCCACCATATCAGTTTATGGTGACCATCCATGTGCCACAGTGCATTTGGCCTGGTCACTTTATAAACATGTTGACAGATGGTGGCATAATTCTTCAGTGCATTTCCTAAAGGGTCAGTGCAATCAATTGATTCCTTGATCAGCCCGGTGTTACACTGCCCCTAAAGCTCGGACACAGGACAACTCTAATGAAATGTGGCATTGTTTTTTTGGTTTTTAATTTAAATTATTTAAAAAGACCCATGGACTGAATGCAGAGGCCATGCTGCTTCCGAAGCCTTCCTCTCAAGTACCGAATGCCAGACTGAGGGTTTTCATCTCTATACTTCCGAATAATTGAATTTAATGCTGTATCTGTAACTTGGCTGTAGGTGCGAGGTGTTTTGATGCATGCCTATCTTCTTTGCAAGCTCCCCAATGGTAATACCCCGATTGGCGCAAACACTTCTTCAAGCAACTGGCGGTCCGGAACTTTACGTGGTTGTCCTCGATTGTGGGAATGCTTCACCTTCACTGGTTGTGGGTGTTGTACATTTGAGTCACTTCCAATCTCATATCAATGATGTCAAGCCCATGAGAAGAAATTCAAACGCACTCTTCCCCTGGCTGACTTTCTGCATACTTAAGGTCATTAAGTAGCTCTACAAAGAGCTCAGCTGTTTTTTGAACCCAATCATTGAGCCCTATGTATATATCTTCACCGCATTCAAATGCAATGATAAGTGGAAATGCATCATTCACAATTGCTTCACCATGAAATCACAGGCGGTAGTGGTCTCCATCACTAATGATAGCCTGTTTGGCATGGCCATATATATCATGAAGAAGCTGGTGAGCTTGTAGTACATTTGCTGTCCAAGGGTTCTCATGTGCCATTGGCAGAGGAGGAATGTAGTCTGCAGACATGGGGGATCAATGGAAAGATTGATGTCACAGCCTTATCCTGTCCCCTTTTTGAGCTCTTTGTTTAAATTTATTCGTGTCACTTCTTGCAACTTGAGGACTCATTTGCGTTGTTGTATAAATTTAGATACATTGAGTATTCATCATGTGCACTAGTCAAGGGGTCCATCATCCCAATCAGGTCCACTTTGTAACTCGAGGACTCGCTTGTGTCATTGTATAAATTTAGATACATTGAGTTTATTCATCATGTGTACTAGTCAAGGGGTCAATCATCCCAATCAGGTCCACTTTGTATAAATTTGGATTATACATCTCTGCATCGTGTTTGTTTGCATACAGGCTGGGGATGTCACCAGGCGTTCATCTTGTCGTTATTTCAACTGACCTTTGGAGCTGTTTATCTAAATTTAGATGCATCATGTTTTCTCGCATATAAGCAAAGGACTGAATTGCTATAGATCAACTCCAAGAATAACCCCCTCATGGACAATCAGCTTCAAGGGCTTGTAAAAAGTCCTAGGTATTTCACTGAAGATGGGGATGAACTTATGTTCTGTGTATGTATGTCTATCTGGTCCTTATATTGCCAATTAAATACCCTTCTGCATAGGCGGGGAATATGTTATTTCAGTATCCTCTCAGTGTCCTTCAGACCAAATCAACTTTCTTCATGGACCTCACCCATAAACGAGGTGTGATGTTGAACACTGGCCCAATTCCATTGTCCCTTTTGAGTGCAAATGATTTTACACTGGTCTTGGACTACGTTTGGCATGAGTATGTATAACTTCTGATTGCATTTATATTATTTTAAACAATCATATTTAGATGTGATGAGCCGCCCAGGTGGACCATTAATGAAATAATTTTGCTCATGAAGTCGGCCCGATACCTTCTAATGCCAAGACTTGGCTGGTGGGGTTTACAAAGGCTCCTTGATGAGGAATCTCCCGTCTCAGCAGTCCAGCGACTTATGCTTAGCAACAGCATCCCCATCCTCGAGCACCAGTGGATTGACTCAGCCGTTACTGAGTTGGTCATGAGCACAAGCCCTTTATCCAACCTGAGTGGAGACGAGCTTACTGGAATTGGGCCAGTAGTTATTGCTATCATCGGAGATGCTCGGTATTCTATACTCAGTGAGCAGAAGGATTTGGCTTCAATGCGCCCGGCCAGTCATGATGTCTCCCCAGGTGTAGACTGCACTTGGACACACCACTTAGAGCATTGTTACCGGGCATGGAGTCAGACATGGTATCTGAAGGTTGGGAGGGAGCTTCTCAATCCCCAAAAGCCTCTACCCATCCATCAAGTGGTGGAGTTTGTGGAGAGGACAGATTTTGGGCCAGGATTGAGGCCACAGTGTAAAGAAATGTTTCTCAATAATCTGCTGGTGTCTGGCATACTTAGATTTGAGTTGGCCATTAGCGCTGCTGCCACAACTGCAGTAATTGAGTACTTAAAAGGTATATATATGGACTTTGATGTATGGGACTTGTCCAGGACTGCAGAGGATGATTAGCAGGAAGGGCTGAATTAAAAAATAGTGCTATGGTTCCCCCAAGTCTTAGTATCATATCTGTACTTGAATTTCTGGCCATGTCACAGCTGTACTTGAGAACCCAGATAAAATACAATCTCCTATGATACTTTCATGCTAATGTCTAGGTCTCTTGATTTCTCTACTCTCTACTCTTTTCAAATCACACTCCAGGCCTGATTCATCAACATCCAAGACACCTGGAAACATTGCATCATACTTTGCACAAAGTCTTTCAGCCATCTCCACCAGATTTGTCTTGAGTTCCACCTTAGCTTGTAATTCTGTGACTGTATGGTCTTTTCTATGCTTTCCAGCAGCTCCTGTCTTCATCTACACTTCAGGCAACCACATATTTGGTCTTATTAGTCTGCACTTTTGTTACATTGACCTTACTAAAAAGACCCAAAAACCTAGGCAAAACCTGGGCAGCTAGGTCATGACCTTGGGATTTAGGTCATGACCTGGGAATTAGGTCATGACCTAAAAAATTGGTCATGACCTAGGTCAGGTTGGTCTTTTCCTGGGGTTGGTAGGTCATGGCCTGGGGTGAGATAGGATATGGCCTAGGTGGGGCAGGGCATGGTCTAGGTGAGGGAGGGGATGGTCTAGGTGAGGGAGGGTATAGTCTAGGAGGAGGAGGTTATGGTCTAGGAGGGGGATATATAGTTAGTTTAAGAGGTGTAGGGTGAGAGTGGAGGATGGTGAGATAGAGAATATAATCAAGAATGAAATATCATAGAATCATGACAAGAAATGTGTAGTAACATATTGGGATTATTGGGATTTTTTACATATCTGTAGATTATGACAAGATCAAGCTAAGTCACAGTGCCCTGTTCTGGGTTGTCAGGCAAGAATGTGACTTACCTGACCTAGCTGATTCAGGTCATGACCTACTTTTTAGGTCATGACCTACTTTTTAGGTCATGACCTACTTTTTAGGTCATGACCTGGGTGAACTAGGTCATGACCTACCTGACCTAGGTCATGACCTACCTGACTTAGGTCATGACCTGGGTGAACTAGGTCATGACCTACTTGACCTAGGTCATGACCTGGGTGAACTAGGTCATGACCTACCTGACCTAGGTCATGACCTGGATGAACTAGGTCATGACCTACTTGACCTAGGTCATGACCTGGATGAACTAGGTCATGACCCAAGCCAATTTAAAAATTACTAAATTAGGAAATTTTTCCATTTTTGCAGTGGATGAGGTCAAAGCTGTTTTTATTACCAAATAAGGCAATTTTCAAACACCTTAACCGGTTTTATGTTTTTTTAATAGAGTTAGATACATTTGGAAATTTTGATAAATTACTATATTAGGCAATTTTATTTCAATAGACTTTTATTTCTTAATTAGGCAATTTCAAAACTTTTGCAGTGGATGAGGCCAAAGCTGTTTTCATTGCCTAATTGAGAAGTGACAAATTTGCAGTCAATGAGGTCAAAGCTGATTTCATTACTTATTTGAAAAATGACAAATCTTTTGCAGTGGATGAGGTCAAAGCTGTTTTCACTACCCAATTAGGAAATGACAAAACTGAACACACAAACTGTGTACACTCTTTTCCTAAGGACAATAGCTTGTGGTAGACATCCAGACCTTTTGTTTATACACAGAATAGGTTGCTCACCTAAAATGAAGTTAATCCTGTGGTGGGAAGGGGCTGGATTGCAAAATATTTTTTGGATAACCTTTGATTGTAGTGGATGAGGCCAAAGCTGTATGCCCATAAAAGGAAATCAATGAAAAGTGTTGAGTCTAAAGATTGCTTGATATAACATGCAGATTGGCATGGATAAGGGTGATCCTTTTCATCCCCTGATGCCCTGATGTGCTGTCTACCCTTTCTGAGTCTCAGATATATTTAGATGGCCACTGGGAGATCAGTCTTTATTGATCTTTGAACTTTCTCATCAAAAACCCTCATTTTTTCGAAATTAGAGGATAAGTATCAGAGCATCCAGGGCAGGGTGGGCCACAGGCTTCTAGGACATTGTACCCTGGTATAATAGGTACATTTAGACGACTCAGGAGTAGCTTATACTGTCCTGGGAGAGTGGGTAATAATTGATCTCTGTATATGTATGCATAAATTTCGCTTTTTGGACCATCAAATCGTTAATAGAGGCAGCTGTAGGCAAGGGATTGAGGACAAACTTGAGGAATAGTGTACCAGGACTTGATATAGCATGTCTATAACAAAATATTCTCACTATCTGAAGTTCAACATGTGATGATAAGTTTGACACAAGTATCAGACACTTAAGAACCCAGGAGTACTGGTACATCAAGATAAGGGAAGGGGTTATCAGGAAAAGGTTCTGATATCAATCTATGTATTCCTAGCATGCTATATGCCAAGCTAGACAGTCTTCTCTTGCCTACAGCTCCCACTATTAATGATTTAACAGGCAAAAAAGCGAAATTTATGCCTAATTAGACAGGTATCACTTATTATCCACTCTCCCAGGACAGTATAAGCTACTCCTGAGTCGTTTAAATGTACCTATTATACCAGGGTACAATGTCCTAGAAGCCTGTGGCCCACCCTGCCCTGGATGCTCTGATACTTATCCTCTAATTTCGAAAAAATGAGGGTTTTTGATGAGAAAGTTCAAAGATCAATAAAGACTGATCTCCCAGTGGCCATCTAAATATATCTGAGACTTAGAAAGGGTAGACAGCACATCAGGGCATCAGGGGATGAAAAGGATCACCCTTATCCATGCCAATCTGCATGTTATATCAAGCAATCTTTAGACTCAACACTTTTCATTGATTTCCTTTTATGGGCATACAGCTTTGGCCTCATCCACTACAATCAAAGGTTATCCAAAAAATATTTTGCAATCCAGCCCCTTCCCACCACAGGATTAACTTCATTTTAGGTGAGCAACCTATTCTGTGTATAAACAAAAGGTCTGGATGTCTACCACAAGCTATTGTCCTTAGGAAAAGAGTGTACACAGTTTGTGTGTTCAGTTTTGTCATTTCTTAATTGGGTAGTGAAAACAGCTTTGACCTCATCCACTGCAAAAGATTTGTCATTTTTCAAATAAGTAATGAAACCAGCTTTGACCTCATCGACTGCAAATTTGTCACTTCTCAATTAGGCAATGAAAACAGCTTTGGCCTCATCCACTGCAAAAGTTTTATAGAAATTTATCAAAATTTCCAAATGTATCTAACTCTATTAAAAAAACATAAAACCGGTTAAGGTGTTTGAAAATTGCCTTATTTGGTAATAAAAACAGCTTTGACCTCATCCACTGCAAAAATGGAAAAATTTCCTAATTTAGTAATTTTTAAATTGGCTTGGGTCATGACCTAGTTCATCCAGGTCATGACCTAGTTCACCCAGGTCATGACCTAGTTCACCCAGGTCATGACCTAGGTCAGGTAGGTCATGACCTAGGTCAAGTAGGTCATGACCTAGGTCAAGTAGGTCATGACCTAGTTCACCCAGGTCATGACCTAGGTCAGGTAGGTCATGACCTAGGTCACCCAGGTCATGACCTAGGTCAAGTAGGTCATGACCTAGTTCACCCAGGTCATGACATCAGGAAAAGCCATTTTTGCCTAGGTGACCCCAGAGTGGCCTAAAGCAAACTAGATGACCTATGAATCCTATGGCATCCCAGGAATTTGGGCTCGTCCCTTGCCAGTCAAGGCTCTTGAGGATTCCCTAGGGTATCCTAGGCAAACCCAGGGCAAGCCTAGGTTTGCCCAGGTTTGCCCAGGTGTTCCCCAGGTGTTCCCCAGGAGCACCTGGGAAAACCTGGGCAAACCTAGGCTTGCCTTGGGAATCCTCAAGAGCCTTGACTGGCAAGGGACGAGCCCAAATTCCTAGGATGCCATAGGATTCATAGGTCACCTAGTTTGCTTTAGGCCACTCTGGGGTCACCTAGGCAAAAATGGCTTTTCCTGATGGACCTAGGTCAGGTAGGTCATGACCTAGTTCACCCAGGTCATGACCTAAAAAGTAGGTCATGACCTGAATCAGCTAGGTCAGGTAAGTCACATTCTTGCCTGACAACCCAGAACAGGGCACTGTGACTTAGCTTGATCTTGTCATAATCTACAGATATGTAAAAAATCCCAATAATCCCAATATGTTACTACACATTTCTTGTCATGATTCTATGATATTTCATTCTTGCTTATATTCTCTATCTCACCATCCTCCACTCTCACCCTACACCTCTTAAACTAACTATATATCCCCCTCCTAGACCATAACCTCCTCCTCCTAGACTATACCCTCCCTCACCTAGACCATCCCCTCCCTCACCTAGACCATGCCCTGCCCCACCTAGGCCATATCCTATCTCACCCCAGGCCATGACCTACCAACCCCAGGAAAAGACCAACCTGACCTAGGTCATGACCAATTTTTTAGGTCATGACCTAATTCCCAGGTCATGACCTAAATCCCAAGGTCATGACCTAGCTGCCCGGGTTTTGCCTAGGTTTTTGGGTCTTTTTAGTAAGGTCAATGTAACAAAAGTGCAGACTAATAAGACCAAATATGTGGGTGACTGAACTGTCATCTACTCAATAAGGATAAGGTTTATACAGATTAGAGACAATAATATGAGATATACCTTGGGTTTGCGCCCTGGTTTTCCTTTTACAGCCTCCAATGCTCGCAGTGGATCAACCATGTTTGATTTTGACTCATGAAAGTTCACAGGCCCAATTGTTGTCTTGTATCCTTCAAGTCGATGATCTCTGGCTGGTATCTACATTGGATTCATATGTGTTGAGTTTGATAGCATACCACAGTGGCTTACCTCTAGTCCATCTGTCCAATTGTTTGGACACTTTGCTCTGATTACATTATATGCATTGAGAGGGTCTTGTCGTAGATACACCGGGAGCTGTACTGAAGATGTCTGAGAATCAAGCTTAAGAACATTAGCCTGGACACTGTAAGGATTGCCTTGGAGAAGAGAAGGATGTGTGTCAGCCTAAACAAAAGAGGGAATGCTCAATAAATACCAATAGTGTGGTTGGGATCCAATAACTAGGGTTTTAAAGTGTGGTGCGGTTCGGTTTTGTCAGCCATTTTGGGCAAACTGAGAATTGCACCGGTGGTATATTTGTTGAATCTCAGTAAACCTTGCACTGACCCGATAAGAACCGCCCGAAACTGCCGATGCGCCGGCTGCACTTCATTGAGGGAGATAAACTGTGCATGCCCGTATAAATGTATATGGAAGGCAAGTGAGCTTCTGCAAAAGCTTCTGCCAGAGGACTTTGAACCTGGACACATACCTGCAACCAGGTCAGAACATGCGGAGTACTTTGACTGGAGAATTACAACAGGTGGCACCCTTGCAGATGCGTTCCGAGTATTTACAAGTGGAGACAGAAGTGATAGCATACCCATACAAGAATGGGAGGCAAACGAGCTAGAGGAACTTAGATTCTACACAGATGGGTCTTACAAAAACACTGGCAATGAAGGACCAACAACAGGGTCTGGAATTTACTGCGAGAACGACAACCAGCAAAACCGTACCATCAAAATCCCTGAACAATTTAAACAGAGTAACCAGACAGGTGAAATCATTGCAATCAAGGAATGTGTGAGTGGGGCGCCCAAAGATGTTGACATCTCCATCCATAGCGACTCCCAAACATGTATACAGGGACTAACAAAACACCTACAACAGTGGGAAGACAGAGATTTTGTTGGTGTGGCAAACGCATCAGAAATCCAGGCCACCGTTGCAAAGCTCAGGGAACGAGAGGCAATGACAAAGCTAGTATGGGTCAAGGGCCATGTTGGAATCGAAGGAAATGAAAAAGCTGATGAGCTAGCCAATCAAGGACGAGAAAATCTGGGACATGATGAAATCGACTTATCTGTCAAGCCAGACCTCAAACTGACAGGGGTAAAATTATCCAAAGTAACACAATCCCTTGCATACAAAGCCATCCAAAGAAAGAAAATGCAGACTAAAAGATACCGAGAGCGCATGAACCGCAGAGCAACAAAAATCAACTTGGGCAGAGCCCAAGCATGTGCTCCCGATATATGTGAAGCAATCCCGTCTGAAGAAGCCCTCTGGAAATAGATCAGGCATAAAGACTTCAGCAAGAAGTTCCAATACTTCCTATGGATGGTTATCCATAATGCATATAAGGTAGGGGACTTCTGGGACAACGTCCCAAATTTTGAACATAGAGGGAGGTGCAGTATCTGCCAAGTTCCCGAAACCATGGAACACATCCTCTTTGAGTGCTCCTGCCCGGGTCAGAAGGAGGTATGGGAGCTAGCCCAGAAGGCATGGGAGAAGCGACCCACAGAATGGATAGAGCCCACCTTTGGAATAATGATGGCCTGTGGCACAACAAACTTTTGTGATGCAGATGGGAAAGCCCTCCCTGGTGAATCACGCCTATACCGCATCCTTGTATCAGAAAGCACATACTTGATCTGGAAGATGAGAAACAAACACATAATCAATGGGGAAAACCCACCATCGAAACGAGAAATTGAGAACCGGTGGCGATGGACACTGGAAAGCTGGTACCGACTGGACACCCTCCTCACATCAAGCAAATACGGCCAGCGGAAACTATCCAAAGGCGTGGTGAGATCGACTTGGGCGCACATAGTCCAGGAAGATCTTAGTCCCGACCAAATTATACTGGCCGGGCCCAGGGTTTTAGTGGTGTAGACGGGTGGGCACAAGAAGGCGGGGGTTTATGCAAGGTACACAGAATTATGATTTATATTTACTAACAAAAATAGGGGAATGGAAGGAGATGGAAGGAGAGCCTGCCCGGAGTCCCACAGACTGCCTACCTGGCAAGTGCGTAACACATTCCCTCGGGTGGTTGAAATCTTAAAAAGTCGCTTGGTCCCGTACCTTGCAAACTTAACGGCCGGGAGGGGACAACAATGTGAGTCCTCTGATGGTGCTAAGAGATTAAAGCGATGAAAGTCGCTGGTTTCTGGCAACGTTCCACAAAAAAAAAAAAAAAAAAGAACCGCCTCACCAGTGCTGGTTCAGTGCAGTTATGCAGTTGTGTACTGGTTTGGCAATAAACCAGTGCAGAACTGGTTATATCAGTCTCAGAACACCATACAGGGTGGCCGAAAATTTTGGCCACCCTGGGAGCTGGCCTAGGGCACACAGGCTGTCAAGGAATTTACATGTAGGTGCTGAGGGTACAGCCTGCAAGACAGATATGGCAGCTAAAATTTTTTTAGCCAGCCTGGGTAATGAGCACTGCAAGGCAGCCAAAAATTTTGGCTGCCTGGGCATTGGCACACTCCATTGCCTGTCACCTGTCACTTGTCTATGCAGATGTACCCTCATAATGCAGCTAAATTTTTTGGCCGGGGCATTGGCATGCTCCATCACCTGTCACCTGTCACCTGTCCATGCAAGTGTACCCTCATAATGTGGCTAAAATTCTTGGCTGGTTATAGTGTCACACTGTGCCTCATGCTAAATTCATTACATAAAATGCACCGGTGACCACCGGTTTTGATCAGTTATGCAAATTCTTCAATTTCAAAGAACCGCAAACCGCACCGGATGCAAACCGCTGCACCGGTGCAGCTGTTATTTACCCTCACCGTGGTTCAGTACAGTGTGGTTCTCGGTTATCCAACGGTTTGTGCACCGCACTTTAAAACCCTACCAATAACCCTTCTTTGGCAAGCTTCAAGTAAACTGGGACAGAGACGGACATTTTGAAGTTTTCCGGGAAGACCAAAGTTTACAGGGGGAGGCATTTTAAAGTTTTCCGGCAGCTGAAAGTTTATGGGGGGCCTAATTTTTGTGCAACTTGAACAGCATAGACCCATAAGCCTTTTGAGAGCAGCACAGAGTTCAATGGCATGAGGGACAACTACTGCAAAGGTGTTCCAATGGATGTCCACAGATCAAATCATCTTCTTGTGTGGTATACAGAGGACATCACAAGCTTGACCAAGCTCCTTCTGCAAAGCATCTGAGTTTCAAAATTTCTTCCCTAGTTTATGCAGCTTGGAATGGTCTCAACAAAATGAACATTAAAAATATGAAACACATGCCTTCTTCATGGTGTTCCTCCCAACAACTTTATCATTAGCGAAAACTTTGGTTAACTTGCTGCACAACTCCTTGATTTCACACCAATTGCCATCCTCTTGTTCCTCTTGTTGGTTCTCCTCCACATCCACATCCTCACCTACTTCTTCTTCCTCATCACTACTCATTTTACTGGCTGTGGCTATGGATGTAGGTTCACCATCAGCTTTGAGAGCCTTCTTCAAAATATCAAAGAGCAACAAGAAAGCCTTACAACATACATTCATAATATGAAATTTGGTACTCAGTACCAACCAAAGCTGTTGAAGGAAGGAGATCAGGAAGTTCTCTGAGCATGGAATCATTGTTTGAAGTATTGTCAAGAGCCATTCCAAGAAGGGAGGAAGTGAGACCATATTTGTAAGGTATTGAACCACTTAGCACAGCTCCTGTTCATAACTATTATTACTTGGCACTCAAAATGACTCGGAATGACTAGACCTGCTGAACATGTGACTATGGGGGGTAGGGGCCAAAGGGCAGGAGCCATTACATTGCACTAGAAAGGTCAAGACCAATCTTTAATATAAAGTAGAAGTTGAATGGACAAACCTTTTACAAAAGAACCTGTACTTTATAACTAGAGGGTTGATAGTGATGATAGTCGGAGGGAGGACAAAGTGATCATATGCCTTGGATTTCCATCCAGAAAGTTGATGTTCTAGATACACCTAAGCAAATATCACAACAGCAAAGAAAGATGTACATACCTAGTATAGCTTCATTGCTGGCACCAACTGTAAAGCCTTCCATGAATAGTAGTGCCTTCTCATTGACATTGACACCAGGGGCATTTACCTTGGCATGTGAGTTGGCATGTTAAACGTCGTAAGGTGCCTTTGTTCACTGATTGCCAGTGATTAAGGTGATTATGATTTTCAAAGAAAGATTCAATATTTACAGCTGCCTGGCAATTTTTGGGAAGATGAGAGGTGGGTCAACTACATTTAGACCACAAAAAAGTGAGAAATTGAGTCAGAATTGAGTTTTTAAGATTATGCCCTGTTGCTGCCCCCTCTGAGCCCTGAGGGTAGCTCCAGCCAAGCTGGGGCATGGGGGGCACTAGGTAGTAGCGGGCCCACCACTAAGCACTATATACACCAGCTACCTACTTTTACATCCTTTAACTAGCAGCCTATTAACAGTATACTCTCAAAGTGCTGACTTCAGTGGCAATTCAGCAGAAGTTTTTGATCTCAGATATGTGGTTTGGCGATCCAAAAATTTATGTGGTTTGAGTTGACCAAAAAATCCACATGCCAACTCACATGCCAAGGTAAATGCCCCCAGTGTGACAATCTTCATGCATTTGGGGAGAGGAGTTACAACTTCTTTGTCTGTGGACAGTTCAGGATCCATGGTGCCAGCTAATGATGGACATGAGTCCGGCTCTTTACGGGTGACCCGTGGGAATACCCGCCTGACCCGGATCCGGTGAATCCAGGTACCTGTTCCCACGTGTGCAGGTCAGGTCACAGGTCAGCCCTTGGGGATTTTCAGAGCTTATAATGTATATTTTGTTGAGGGTACATAGTGCTGTCACACATCTGCTTACCTAATCACCTTCCCACGACCATATTCTATCTCTAAAGTATATACTTTTATAGTAAAGTTTGATTACATTCTTCATATTCCTTCTAGTTCACTATTTTCCTTAGTTTACTTAATTTTAGAGTTATTTCTTCAGTTTGACTGGTGACTGTTGAAAATATCTCAGTCATCCGCAGTTCCGCTTAAATGACTCAGTAACAGTCATTGCACACCATTCCACAGTCATGCTGACTGATCCACAGCATTTCTGCAGTTATGACTCAAATCTAGTCATTCTGCAGCATTTCCTAACTAGTACATATTAAACAGTATATAAGGAAGCCAGATTTACCAATGTACGGTAGACGTATTATTTTCTTAAATCCAAACCCCCACTTGATTACTGTTATCACTTGTGTGAATCACCAGACCAACTCATTGTATCTTGTTGAGCTATCTCCAAGCTACAATACACATTTATACATCTTGTTGAGCTAACTCCAAGTTGTATCCACCAACATTCACATGTTGAGCTATCTCCTAGTGAATACTTCTTTAATTGCCACTTGTTGAGCTATCTCTGAGTATTAGACACCACACTCACTACTACTTGTCGAGCCATCTCCGAGGGTAACCTTATTATTATTTGTCGAGGTATCTCCAAATAATAACTTCTGTGAGTTTTGTATTACAAACTACTTACTAACTTTACTTGAGCCTAGTTGTTTGAGTATATTTTTTTTTGCCTAGCAGTTTCATCGAATGGAAAGGCTTGCTCTATAATCTCCATTAATTTCTCTTATCATTGTTACCACCAAGTTACATACTGTGAAGGTTTGGACAAGACTATTGATTGAGTTAACAACAGCTGTCAGATCCAAATCATTTTCCTCGTCACACCCAGGCCTGGACACTGCAAGTTATGAAAAATGCATGTAATTCAACCAATTCTCCAGCTCAATACTTCAAAGCCTCTATGGCCCCAGATGTATCCAGGTATACATACCGTCCATTCTGGGACAAGCTCCCTTTTACAAATATTCACCTCTCTATCACATCTGATGTCCTTCACCAACTTTACCAGGGTGTTCTCAGACACCTGATCACCTGGTGCTCCCAAATCCTTACAGAAGCTGAGCTTGATTGCCATATACAACACCTTCCCCCTTCATGCCTTCCCCCTTCATATCATGAGCAAAACCTAACATTTCTGGAACATATCTGGAAAGGAGTCCCAGACCTGGTAGATTTAGGGAATCTGGGAGGTCAGGAATCATTCTGTTAAAAATCTGGATCCCATCCGGTATGTTTAGGCAATCTGGAAACTCTCATCCATTCTGGAAGTTCTGGATTGAACTTCCAGATTGGATGAGAGTTTCCATGAATCTCAGATTGGACAGCAACTACCATGAGTCCCAAATTAGACAATGACTACCCGGACTCACAGATTGGGTGAGAATTACCACAAGTCCCAGAATGGAATAAGAAATACACAAACTTCGAGGGTGGACAAGAAGTCTCAGATAACCATACTCTGATTTGACCTATTACAATGGCTATGATAGCGACAATAGTACAGTACTAGTACATAAAACAGCATTAATCATATCTAGTAACAACCAACTGAGGGCCTGAAAACACATTAGATAACATTCAAATAATAAAACGAACATTGAATACCTTCAGCGATGATACAACGACATCTTTATGAAACCGACTTGGTAATGCTGACAAGAGGGACAAAGTGAGTAGACAATGGCAGCAATTAATGAATGTGAGAATGTAGATCAAAGCAAGTAGATGGTGGCAGCAATTAATGAACACAAGAATGTAGATCAAAAAGCAAGTCTTGTAAAGAGTCAGGTGAGTGATGTTGACATGAGGACAAGACCAACGTACATGACTGGTCAATGCTGGGAGTCTACAAACAGAGCCACAGATGTATGACAGGTGAAGATGCTGGAGTTACAACCGATGTTCCTAATGTTAATGCTACACTCAATGTTAGCAGATTACCAGGAAAAGAATCGAGAGAAACACACATTAGTAAGCTCTACTACATAGGATCATAAAACTCCACAAGGTTGGTGAAAGAGGGGTGTGAAGCATAGCTTTACAAATGATAGGATGAGAATTATGGATGAGAGCAGTCCTACTGCAAAAAATAAACATAGATTCATGCATATAATCGCACACAAACATACGCCTGGTCGTTGTGGTTCCTGAACACACACAAAAAATGGCTCAGATCTGAGCTCACAATTTCCAAGACACACTGGCAGTATACGCACATAAGAGGGCTTTTGTTATCATAGTACTTTTGTTGTCAAGTCAAGTCATCAGAAAAGACCTTGTTGGGACCGGACGAGTGGGCCATATGCTTCGGAAACTAGTGTACAATTTTGCATTGTTAAGACAAACGAGATGCTGTGAGTCAAAATTTGGAAGCCACGGTGTACCAGGGTCCAGGGACATCATTGAGAGAGGATGCAGAAGATATTATGACTTTTTGAGAATGGCATAGGTAGCGATGACAAGAGCGGCAGCAGCTGTAAAGCGGTGTGCAATAGCAAGAAAGAAACAGAAACACAGTAGTAAAAAAAAGAGGGAAATCTGAAGCATGGAATGTTGATGGAATGTCTCTTCTAGTGTGAGTGACCCTGGCTCCCGTATGGGATATCTCCACCAACATGGATTGTCCTGGCTCTTGTATGGAATATCCCTATCAGAGTGGCTTCTGTCTGGCTTGTAACGGCCAATCTGAATGGACTCAACCATTCTGGGAGCTCTTGAAATAACTTCCAGAAGATTCCAGATTGGATGAATTCACCCAGATTGGAGGTAGACCTTCCAGATAGGCTTCAGACTGGGCAAATATCCTCAGATGGGACCATATGAAACATATCTGGTCATTTTTCAGAAGTCTGACCATGAGGCCCATGACTTTTGCATTTTGCTGATGATGGAGTCTGTCATTTTAAGAATTGGATTTCCGCTCTGTTGCAGATCAGTGGAGCAGAGTGCAAAAACATGGCAAAGATTCTTCTTGGCTGCCTTATTGGATCAACAATGCCCAAAAGAGCTATCACTGCTGTGCACGCAATTCTTGATTTCATCTATCTTTCCCAGTTCACTTTACATGATGATGATACCCTTGGCTACATGGAATCAGCACTCCAGATGTGGCATCAAACCAAATCCTGTTTCATTGACCTTGATGCCCATGAAGACTTAAACATCCCTAAATTCCACTCGCTCCAGCACTACATTGAATGTATTTGCTTCTTTGGTACTACTGACAATTACAATACTGAGATGTTCGAATGGCTACACATTGACTTTACCAAGAAAGGTTGGCGGGCCATGAACAAGCGTGACAAGTTTCCTCAGATGACTCAGTGGCTCTCATGTCAAGAGAACATTCATTCATTCAACTGTGAACTCTCCTGGATCTTGAATCAACAAACACTGCTCACTACTGCCTCTGCCTCCGCTAACACCCCTGCTTTCCCTTCCAAACCGCCCATTCTCCTTCCCAAAGTCCCTACATCGCCCAATAAGTCACTTTGGGCAGTTGAAACAGGGCATTGAGTCCCTCGTTTCTCAGTGCATCTTAAAGCCTATCTTGAAATGCTGAAACACACTGCAACTCGAAACAGTGTGGCTCAAGCCATGATCCTGGATCTCCCTTTTCACCGCCTTGATGTCTATCATTGGTTCAAGTTCTCTCCTGAGCAATTAGAGGAGGGTGTTGAGGTGAAGGATGTTGTGAAGGCTTTGCCATTGAATGGGGGCCACTTTGATACAGTTGTGGTTATCACGGATGATGTTGCTGAAGGCGTTAGTCTGACTGGTAAGTTGTACATATTCTTTTATTGTTTGTGTTTGACATTGTCTTAGGCACACGTATTGGGCATATCAAGGTTATATTCTGTCTCCCTAAAATCCTGCAGACCATTGGAAGTTACAAGTCATCCTCTCCTGACATTCGGCTAAGAACTCCACTTGCCTACATTGAGTGGTATACTGCACCAACACTGTCTAAATCAGACAAAGACACTCATAACATGCCCATTGTCACCAAGTCACCTCTGCAAGCTGATGGATGCCCCCCATGGTCAATTATTCCACTGACTAACATCTGACAATCCTGTATGCTTGTCCCAAATTGGCTATCCGTTTATACCTACAAAACTCTTTACAAGGATTAATTACCATAATAAGTGTAGAATTGAAGAGTACATACGCTGAGAATTTGGTTGTAGAGTTGGGTGTCTATGTATGCCAAAAGGTGAAAGCAGAGTATAGATAGAAATTTCAAACAGTAGTGTAACCATTAGCAAAATCTGAAGATAATTTTGGGGAAAGACAAGTGGATGAATTTGAGTATGTAAATTGTAATATGTACTTTGAATCAGACAATTTGATTACTTCAATCAAGATTGTATGTTAATCTTTGATGTGATTGTTTAATAGATGATGACTAGAGTTATACTGCATTATGAATGAAGAGGCTACTGAGATCAGCTACAGTTAACTTGAGTAAACTGAGGTTTACAAAATATTATCCACTGTACTGGAGTGCACTGAAGCTACCTGAGAGTTGGCTGAGGTACACTGAAGTCTGTGCATGACCCACCTCTCTACACAAGTTGACTTGAGCAGACCTGGGAAGACCTGGGATTGTTGTGATAGGCTCCTGAGGGTAAAAAGCCGGCAACAAGTATATTCCGGTTGTCCTCTCCATGATGGTCAGAAGAGAGAGATAAACGGATGCAGAAGCATCCGCTGACTACAGTTTTGTACCTACGTAAGATTACGAGCTTGGAATGACAAATCCCAAATTCAACATGCCCCCACAAGCACTTCAGGCAACCACTTTTTTAGTCTTATTAGTCTACACTTTTGTTACATTGACCTGACTAAAAAGACTCAAAGTCCCTGGCAAATCCAAGGTGCCTTGGTCATGTCCAGGATGGCTTGGTCATGTCCAGGGAAGTGGGTCATGTCCAAGCAAGTAGGCCATGACCTGGTCACCTGGGTCAAGTTGGTCATGACCAGGGGTAGGATAGGGTATGCCCTGGCAGGGATAGGGTACCTTGTGGGAGAGGAGAGAGACCTCTTGGGAGGGGTGTGGAACTTCCAGGGTAGGAGTAGGGGGTGCAGTGGGGGTGACAGAGGGGGAGTAGAGGGTGCTGAGGGAGGAGTAGGGGATGCTTGGAAAGCAGTATAAAATGCTTTGGGAGAGATGTCAGCCTCCAGAGTGGAATAAGATGGTGCAGGAGAGATGTCAGTTTACATGTGAAGTGTGTGCAACCTTGGGGAGTGTTTTGGTGGGCTAATTGCAGGTACATGGGGCAGTGGGAAGAGAAGGGAAGCTGCTGGCTCATGCTGAGTTGGATCTGGCCAAGGACAGCTTGGACATGACCTGGGGCAACTTGGACATGACCAAGGTTAGGTTGGACATGACCAAGGTCAACTTGGACATGACTGTAAGGCCTCAGACCTCAGACATAAGCTATACCTCGTTCTATTGCAGTAATAGGCAAAATACGGGTAATCTGAGGGTAAGAGGTTCGTAATTATGTAATAGCGGCACCACTATGTAAGGGGGGGTAGGGGCCGACGGGCCGTAGCCGTTACACATTCCCCCCAAATTGAACCCACAGCTCAATTTTATCAGAATAAGGATAGAAAATGAGAGAAAAAATTCCAAAAGTGTGAAATCCAAAATGGCAAAGGCCCCCACATTCCCCCCAGATTGACCCCACAGGTCCATCTTATAGAGAAAGAAAGAGGAAGGGGAGAGAGGAAGATGGGGAAATTGAAAACATGAAAGGGAAACATACAGTTATCTAATGGGTAGTGTACGTTGAAGGATTTTGGAAATTTCCATAAGCGCAGAAGATGAACATATGTCCTGTGAAAATTGTTGCAGTCTCTGGACACTGAATGAAAGTCCAGAGCGAGATGGTGAGGTAGCTGAGGAGATAGGAGATCTCCAGCGCCATGAATGTGCACACAAACCAGGAGCGCATACATGGGGAGAGGGAGTTCCAGTGGGTGAAGACAATGGAGTGACTGTACCTGATCGTGATGAGTGGCAGCGGCTCGATCGCAACAAGAGTGAACCGAATGG
Organism: Rhodocollybia butyracea; assembly: GCA_015501585.1. Classification (NCBI taxonomy): domain Eukaryota; kingdom Fungi; phylum Basidiomycota; class Agaricomycetes; order Agaricales; family Omphalotaceae; genus Rhodocollybia; species Rhodocollybia butyracea. Next base: position 59,546 of record JADNRY010000163.1, on the reverse strand, counting down.
ACCATGGAGGTTACATTTAACCTGTTTACGAAGACTCGACACTGCAGGAGTCTCAGCTGCACAACTGAACACCAGTGCTGGCATGTTCGGCAGGTGATCACTAGTTGGTTGAGAGAGTGGCAGTGATGTAGTAGAGTGCACTGGAGTCAATGTATTATGCCCTGGCATCAATGGAGGTGATGAAAGCACTGAGGAATGGGGTATGGGTGCATCTTGTGAAGATACCCGTTCTTCCATGGGTTTGATGCGATGAGCAATCAGGTTGGCATAGTGATTTTGGTTCTTTTCAAGACTCTCTTGTGCTAAGTGGATCACATTGAAAAGCCGTGTATACAAACAGGCATTAAGGAGCGGTCGAGGTCCACGTGGATGGGAGATGGGTTTAAAAGGGAAACCAAGACTTGTAGACGATCGACTCGATTTTGGGGCATCTGAATCGAGTGTAGGACATGTTACCAATGCGAGAGGAGCGATTGGAGATGGTGGAAGGGCCGGAGCAGGAGAAGGTTGTGAAAATTTCGAAGATTTGATGCAGAAATCCTCCCCAAGCCTTCTAACTTGTTCTATCCACCTGAAACATGTCTCTACATCCAATCCCTGTTCCTTTACACCCCAACAACACCTCAAAGTCACAGTTTTCACCACAACATCCACCAATGACTGGCAAGTAGATGAAAGTCCCTCCTGGTCCCAGTACTGCTTGAAATTGAGCAGCTGTTCTTGTATTCCTTGGGAAGACAGGTCAAACAATACAACTGGAGAGGATGAAGCATCTGGAAGATGCAGAGAGCGAACAGAAGAGAGAAAAGAGAAGGCCAGAGCCATGACAGTGTCATGGCTTGAGTTGTGCTGTATTTCGGACATATTTGCTGTAATAGTCCTATACAGGACAAGATAGCTTAAAAAAGTGTAAGGCCTCAGACCTCAGACATAAGCTATACCTCGTTCTATTGCAGTAATAGGCGAAATACGGGTAATCTGAGGGTAAGAGGTTCGTAATTATGTAATAGCGGCACCACTATGTAAGGGGGGGTAGGGGCCGACGGGCCGTAGCCGTTACAATGACCAAGGTTAGGTTGCATGACCAAGGTTAGGTTGCATGACCAAGGTTAGGTTGGACATGACCAAGGTTAGATTGGACATGACCAAGGTCAACTTGGACATGACCAAGATCAGGTTGGACATGGCCAATAATATAGTAATTTATCAAAAATACCAAATGTGTCTAACTCTATGAGAAAAACATAAGTGTTTGATAATGGCCTAATTTGGTAATAAAAACAGCTTTGACCTCAGCCACCATAGAAATTTAAAAATTTCCTAATATAGTAATTTTTAAAATGCCTTAAATGATGTACAACTTAATCTTGGACATGTCCAAGTTGCCCTTGGCCATGTCCAACCTGGCCTTGGTCATGTCCAACCTAACCTTGGTCATGTCCAAGTTGCCCCTGGTCATGTCCAATCTAACCTTGGTCATGTCCAAGTTGCCCCTGGTCATGTCCAAGCTGTCCTTGGCCAGATCCAACTCAGCATAAGCCAGCAGCTTCCCTTCTCTTCCCACTGCCCCATGTACCTGCAATTAGCCCACCAAAACACTCCCCAAGGTTGCACACACTTCACATGTAAACTGACATCTCTCCTGCACCATCTTATTCCACTCTGGAGGCTGACATCTCTCCCAAAGCATTTTATACTGCTTTCCAAGCATCCCCTACTCCTCCCTCAGCACCCTCTACTCCCCCTCTGTCACCCCCACTGCACCCCCTACTCCTACCCTGGAAGTTCCACACCCCTCCCAAGAGGTCTCTCTCCTCTCCCACAAGGTACCCTATCCCTGCCAGGGCATACCCTATCCTACCCCTGGTCATGACCAACTTGACCCAGGTGACCAGGTCATGGCCTACTTGCTTGGACATGACCCACTTCCCTGGACATGACCAAGCCATCCTGGACATGACCAAGGCACCTTGGATTTGCCAGGGACTTTGAGTCTTTTTAGTCAGGTCAATGTAACAAAAGTGTAGACTAATAAGACTAATAAGTTGGGTGACTGAACTGCCACAAGCGAAGTAATCTGTAACAATCATAACACAGTAAGCCTTCAAAAGAGTGAATCATGACATTCTTGTAGTCAGTGACTCAAAACAGTCTCAATAAGTTGTAGGCATCCTCATAATCGGTCCTTGGCAACTCAGTCAGTTCCGGGCATCCTCATACTTGACCCTCGGCAACTCAAATCAATCCTCGGTTGAGCGGTAGACATTCTCGTAGTCAACAACTCAAATCAAGGTAAATCCAGGAGTAGTAGGTGTTCTCATAGCCAACAACTCGAATAGGGGTGTCCAATCATTAATGGACCTCAAAGGTATTTATAATGGTCTCCACAGACCAACGATGGTATCACAAGAATTTCAGCATCCAGAAAATACAGCTGGACAATATTCGAGTGACAGGAAAGCGACGAGCATGAAAGGAGCCTCATCAAGCAGAATAGGGGCTTCATCAAGCGCCCTTCGGCAGTGGTGTATTGTATACTAGCCCACCAGACAGCTAGGATCCGTTTGTAAACGTCTGAGGTAGCTTACATACGCAGGTAGCTACAAGTACAGTAAGTTAGATAAGAATTGATACAAAAATAGAAATCTTCTCCTAATCTTACACGGGCCAAGTTTGCCCAGATAATTTCTCATTCAACACTCCCCTTCAAACTGGACCAAATCCTAAGCCGGCCGCAAAGTGTTTCGCCTTGGCGCTCAGAAGAGCCTTCGTCAAGGTGTCCGCAAGCATCTCCTCGGTAGGGCAGTAGAGTAATCAAATCTTCCCCTCTTCAATAACATAACGGATGAAGTGGAAGCGAATGTCAATGTGCTTGGTGTGACCATGGAACTGATGGTCTTGAGTGAGTGAAATAGCGGCCTGATTATCAGATTTCAGGTCCGTCGGATTTTGAATAATGGTGTAGGTTGGTTCGAAATCCTGAGAGATAAATGAACAAATCCAAATCCCTTCCTTTGAGGCTTCCATTGCGGCAACGTATTTGGATTTGGTGGTGGATAAAGAGACAAGAGTCTGAGAGCGAGATCCCCAGCTAGCAGCTCCACCATCTATGATGAAAACATACCCGGTAATGGCTTTCCGGTTCTCATTCATATTTCCGTCGGCGTCGACATAACCATTTGGATCCTCTTGAGCCTCACCATAAGTGAGCTCCCAATCCCTAGTCCCTTTGAGATAACGGATGCATTGTCTACCCTCATTATAGTGAGCCATGCCCGGATTGGATAAAAATTCGGAGAGCTTGTGCATCGCATATGCAACATCGACTCTAGTTCCAATAGAGGCATACATAACTTTACCAACAAGCATGCGATAAGGAATGTTGCGCATGGCCGCAACTTCTTTGGGCGTCTGGGGGCACTGAAGCGAAGATAGGCGGTTATATGGATTGATAGGATACGTAGATGGTTTTGCGTTCTCGAGGTCAAATTGTCAAACAATGGAATTGATATATGACTTTTGAGAAAGAGAAATGGTGCGACATGCACGGTTATGTTTGACTTCGATACCAAGGATCCAATGAATCTTGCCCATGTCAGTAATGGAGAATGCAATACAGAGCTTTGCCTTGACAAGGTCAACCAGAGCTAAGGTAGAAGCAAGAATTGTTAGATCATCGACCAAAGTAATGATAACTATAAGCATGCCGTCCTGGTGTCTATAAAACACCGCATGATCTACCTCGCATCTCTTCATACCCAACAGAGCTTTTAGCGTAGCACCAAATTTAATATACCAATATCGACCACTTTGGCGGAGTCCATAGATCGGGCGGTTGTGTAAGAGCCCTGACTCTTAATGCCTCAGACCATGAGCAAGATCTCATTCTATTAGAGAAATAGACCGAAACGAGTAGGTGGTACGAGGATAAGAGTGAACTAATTATGTAATATCGGCGCTAACGGTAATGAACGTGCCGTAGGCGTTACACATGCCCCCTAGATTGACCCCACAGGTCCATCTTACCCAAAAAAAACAAAAGAGAAAGATGGAAAAGGGAAAACATAACAAAGAGAAACATACGGTCATCTAATAGGTAACGTACAATGTAGTATGTTGGCAATTTCCATAAGCGCAGAAGAAGAGAAAGTGTCCTGTGAAAATCGCTGGATTCTCTGGATGCTGACACTAAGTCCAGATTGAGATGGTGGTGGCACAGTGGAGACAGTAGATCTCCAGCGCCATGAATGGGAGCATTGATTGGGAGCACAAATATGGTGATGGGGAGTTTCAGTGGGTGAAGGTGATGGCATGAGTGTACCAGATTGGAATGGGCAACGACTTGAACGAAGCAAGAGCGAACCAAACGCACCATACATGTTGTGTTTGACACATTTACGAAGGCCTGTTGGTGGAATGGCAGTCACAGGGGCAACATAAGGCACAGGTGTACACTTGGTTGGAGTGTTTGAGAGATGAACACAAGCTGGCGGTGCTCCAGCTGTGTGTTCAAGCCCCATGACATGTTCATCCATGAATACTTCGAGTTTCCGGCCTGCTTTCCGCAGTTCAGCCACCTCCCATGCAAACTCTGAGGTTGGTTGGAGTCGAAGTGAAGGGGAGTGGGTTTGGATGGTGAAACCAATGTCAGAGCATGTGGAGATGATTTCGACATGTCTGACACATTCGAAGCGAGTGTGGGAGTTGGTGATGAGGCAGTAGGAGCGGTCAAAGGTGATGGAGAACTCAGAGCAGGAGGTGGTGTTTGAGATTTGGACAGTTCCATCCCAAACTCTTCTCCCAGTCTCTTAATAGACTCTATCATCTGAAAACAGACCTCTGCCTGGAAACCTTCTTCCTTCACTGCCCAGCAACATCTTAATGTTGAATCCTGCACCACTGCCTCTGCCAAATTCCTACCAGCCACTGAAAGACCATGTTGTTCCCAGAGCTGCTTAAAGTTGACTAGCAGCTGTTGAATTCCCTGGGAGGAGAAGTCCAGGATCCCAGAGATGTGTGAGAGAGGATCATGAGGGAACATAGAAAGGATTTGAGAAAGAAAAGAGTAAGCCAGAGCCATGACAGAGTCATGGCTTGAGTTGTGCTGTTGTGTGGTCATATTGCTGTAATAGTCCTATTCAGGACAAGGTTGCTCAAAAAAGTGTAAGAGCCCTGACTCTTAATGCCTCAGACCATGAGCAAGATCTCGTTCTATTAGAGAAATAGACCGAAATGAGTAGGTGGTACGAGGATAAGAGTGAACTAATTATGTAATATCGGCGCTAACGGTAATGAACGTGCCGTAGGCGTTACAGGTTGAGCTTCAATACAGTCTTTGAAGGATCCTTAGACAGCAGATAACCAGGAGGATGCCGAATATAAATTTCCTCATTCTCAATCAAGTCGCCATTAAGATAGGCACCCTTGACATCAACTTGGTGAATTTCCAAGTCAAACCATGCACCTATAGCGAGAGCGATGCGGATAGAGGAAAGTCGAGCAACAGGAGCGTAGGTCTCAAAGAAATCTATACCTTCTACTTGGGAAAATCCTTGAGCAACAAGTTGAGCTTTGTAGCAAGCAATGCTACCCAAAGCATCCTGCTTGATACGAAAGACCCATTTCGTACCAACAATATTTGCATACGGAGGAGTTTCAACTACATCCCAAGTGTGGTGTTCCGTGAGATTCAGAAGTTCTTTGTCAATAGCCTTTGCCCATTTCAGCCAATCTGGAAGGCGCCGTGCTTCAGCCAAATTTCTAGGCTCGAATCCTTCAGTCTCGGAAGTGTTGGCCATCATAGCCTGTTCAACTGTTGTGTCCTCGGGAATTAGGGGCAAGGAGGTAGGCAATGTCATTCCTCTAGGTAGGATAGACTCGGTACGGCCAGTCCCGGTAGTAGTTCCTTCACCTTCAAGCAACCGTTGGGCATAAGGAGAAGGTCTCCTGATTCTTGATGAACTCTGTGCCTGATTTTGAATAGGCTGTTTGACGTCGGCATCATCAATTGATGGTGAGGAGATCGATTGACGTGACAGTGAGGAGATTGATTGACGTTCGTTGATGTCGGGCTTGTCAACGTTGATCAGGGGCCTTTCAACTTCAACTCTCTCCCCCTCAAGTCCAACATCACTCTCTCTCTCTTCCACCTCAATAAATCCTCGAATCTCATTATCTTCGCGCCTAAAGATAACAGACCGCTCAGTTCCAACTGTTTTCGTGTCCGGCCACCAGATTCTGTGCCCCTGACTGACTTCAATTTCTTCGGTACTGTCATTATGGCCAACCCATCGTCCAACTCTGATTCTAATGTCGAGTTTAGAAATGTATTTCTTTAGCACAAAGACCTTTGCTCCCCATTCCGGTGTATTAGCAACATTTGGCCTCTTTCCGTATGCCGCTTCATAGGGAGTTTTGTCAGCTAGGGCATGAGTCGGTGTGCAGTTCTTCAACCAAACAGCGTGAGTTACGCATTCGGCCCATAGAGACTTTGGTAGATTGCTAGCATGAAGCATAGCTCGGACTCGCTGAAGTACATTATTGCGTAGGTGAGTTTTAAATTCCTCGCTCATATATTTGCCACCTCCATCTGAATGGAAAATCTGGATAGTCACTCCAAAAAGATTTTTCATGAGTGCCGCGTATTGCTGGTAAGCTCGGAACGTGTTGCTTTTCAAGTGGAGCAGGAAGAGGTGAGTTAGGCGTGTACTGTCAGTGAAAGTAACAAAGTAACGCTTTCTGCCTTTAGATTCTATCAATGCTGGACCCCAAACATCAGAGTGTACATGTTCTCCAAGACTTTGTGCACATTCACCTTGGTGTACTTTTGGAATTGGTTTCCTAGATTGTTTTGCGAAGATACAAGTCTCGCATTGGTCAACATCGATGTTTTCGAGTTCAGCTCCCTCAACAAATCCGTTTTCAACCATCCTTCTCGCAGCGGGATAGGAGATATGTCCCATACGTCGGTGCATTTCCTCCAATGTGACTTTCTCAACCACGGCATTGACTTCCCCAGGTGTAATATCACTAACAATGCGATATAATCCATTGGATTTCGGGACGCAACCTACAAGGTCACCATCAGCATTGACAATGGTAGCTTGACCACCCCCAAAGGTAATCGTGTATCCGGCATCATCAAGACTTCCAATCGATATCAATGTGTTAGAAAGCTCGGGAATGTACAATGCATTCGGTAGCGGTACATTCTTTTCTCCTACTCGAACGTTCGCATCAGCGCGTAAGTTTGCACTGAATTCCCCTTTAGTAGCTGTATGGAAACGTCTTGCAGGGCAAGCACTGGGTGCCGAATCAAAGATTGTCCCATCAGGGGACATATCCTTGGTGCATCCAGTGTCGAGAATGTGAGAGAATACCTTCTCGTCACTTTCTCCGCTAACGTGTTTAGCAGCATCAAGATCGGCAAAGGGAATGTCTGTGGAGAGGATGTAGAGGTCACAAAAATTGGCCTCCTCGAGTATGGTCTCTCCTTTTTCTTCTTAAGGGTCTGACTCTGAATAAGGTGTGGGAGCTGGTACACCTCCTTGGAGTCTGAATCAGAAACAGGTACAAGCCCTGGCATATCATCATCGCTGATGAGACCTTTGAATGGGTCTTCATCACTTTTGGAGTCGCTCGCTGGTGGAGTATCAAATAGGCTATCAAGGTCAGAGTCTGAGTCGGAATCATCCTCTGCGAGGTAGGTGAAGTCGTCAACAGCATTGGCGGATTTGTCCTTTTTCTTCTCCGGTGCCTTAGTGCTAGTGGAGTTTTTCTTGTTGCCTGTAGGTGAGTCAGTTTTTGACCCTTTTGCTGGACAGTTGCAACTAATATGACCGTATTCGTTACAATTATAGCAACGAGGTCCCTGTCTGGTACCACCACCTCGACATCCTCCACGACCACGTTGACCACCCCTCGCCCTCCTCGATTCGGTGTATTCCCAGAAGCATTAGCGGAGGAGGCTTCAGCGGTAAGTGCGGTATCTTTTGCATCTTTCTCCTTCTCCTTTGCTGATACTGACTTGTTACGGACTCTTCCTTCGGGATTTTTGTATTTCCAGTGACTCTCGAGAAGACAAATAAGCATTTCAGTCTTCAACACTTCGCCCTTCAGGTCATAAACCTGGATGATCGTGTTGATGTAGTCTTTATAGGAGTTCGGCAGGATTTTCAGAACATGGGAACAATATTCTGTATTGGAGACTGAACCACCGCAATTTTCTATCTCTTCTACCATCTCGACGTCGGAATCCAAGAAGTCTGGGAGCTCCATAGTCCTTGGGTCAAAGGTATTTTGCTCCCATTTCTGTTTCATATCCGAAATCATGACCTCTGATTTTACCTGCAGTTCCTCGGCTAAATTCAACCAAATGTCATATACGCGAGTGGATTTCCTAGTGACCTTGCGCATCAAGCGGTCACCAAGACGTGAAACCAAGACTGAACGGGCCTGATTTTCTACTCTGGTGTAGTACATGTAAGTCTGATTTTCCGTCTCGTAATTCGGGTCTGACGGATCAGTTGGTTGACTAGGGGGCTTGTATTTCTTGTCAAAGAGATGGGCAATACCGGCAGCGGCAATAGCGATATGCCATCACTGCTTGAAGATGGTAAAATTTTTTCCTTTAGGATCGAGTTGTGGAACCTGAGCGAAGTGGTCTGTACGCTGAGTAAAGAGCTGTAAGCTCAAAGGAGGTTCAATGGGATTCAAAAAAGGTGTGTTCGGCGCAGCCTTCGAGGTCGCGGTAGCACGAATACGGGTAGAAATAGGAGCTTCGGGTGTTTCATGAATAGGGGTAAATTCTTCTTCTTCCTCAATATCGACCTCAGGGTCATGGGAAGCGGCACGACTAGCCTGGCGGGATACGGAGGACATCGTAAACAGGTTGTTTTATCTGGAGACGCAGCAGAACGGAGGGTAACTCAGGGCCCAATAACCTGTTGTAGTAGTTTCTTATAGCGCTGTAAAGTAAATGTACGGACTCAGCGCGAATACTAGTCGGAGTAAACATCTCATATACCTGTAAAGTAAATGTACGGACTAGTACAGGATAAGTAAGTAAACTAATATACAAAGAGAATAAAAGAAAGGCTAACCTCAGCGCAAATACTAGTCGGAGTAAACGTCTGAGGTAGCTTACATACGCGAGTAGCTACAAGTACAAGTAAGTTAGATAATAGCCAAAATGAAAATCAAATACTACAGGCTATCTTACACAGAACACGTTTGTACTTACTCAACAGGGATACCTGGGCTACCCAAGTGAAGGCCTGGCAGGTCTTCAGACCTGAGTGAGCCTCAAGTCCACCTGAGCCCAGAGTGCTTTTCCTGATGTTGCGTCACCCAAAATGCCTGATGTCACTCTGAAAAATTGGCTGGTTGCTTATGCTGGGACCATGACATTTAAAAGATGAAAAAAACTTGGAAAAAGTTGTATTTGAGGTCTACAGCCTCTCTATAATCTGGACTGCATGATTCCATTGGTCACTCTCCTGTGTGACACCATCTTGGAGACCACTGTAAATTCCCATTTCTGTCATAATTCCACACATCTTCTCCTTCAGCAGTAAAGCAGTAAGTATGATGACTGGATTGGATCTAGTGGGAGGAACAATGGGAGGATCTGTGGGAGATTATGCAATAAGTAATATCTGAAGGTATTCAATGTGTTCTATAATGTGTTCTATAATGTATTAGTGCCTGTGGAGGTCCTGTGGATGAAGAATATAGGAAGAAGGCATGTTTTTACCTTTTTACTGAGTTGAAGTAGCATGAGCAAAAGAATGTTAATTAGGGCTGCTCATCTTCAGAGTTAAACCAAGGCTTGTCACAATTAAAGATGGTCATATCGCCTATGTCACGCTAAAAACGAGCTCCGTTGGGTGTGACTGTCCCGGAGAGATGGAAAAGGTAATCACATGAAAGCTGGCCACCTGGTCAGCATTCAGCTTACTAGACGCGTACGAACAAAGTTCAATTCACAGCATGCATTTAAAAAAAATCACAAGTGCAGCCAGGTGCAGCCTGAAACAAACCTAATGCTGCTCCTTCAAGTTAGGGTGCGACTTTGGTGCTATATTTCAGTACTATCCCCTCATATCCTCCATTCAAGTGATGCTCGTTTCAAACTGCAGCTCATCATTTGGGATTGAACAGACCCATATCGGATTACCTCTAGCCTCCTCTGGTAGCCCACAGGTTTCAGATTATCATTGGTACATAAATTACGCCGTCGCAATTTCTAGTACACAGCTCCAGTACATAGGAACATACAGACTCCTCCAACTCTAGAGGTTCCAATACAATTGCAATGAGCTAGAAAAAAAATCAAAATGTATACCATCTGGCATAATATAGCAGTCAGCTCTGTTAGATGGAACGATCCAAAAACAATGGAAAGGACATGATGTTTCATAACAACATAGAGGCATACATATTGCACGGATTTTAGTTGATGCAGGAGAGGACTCACAGAATTTATAAATATGCATGCAAACAAAAAAAAAAAAAAAAAAAAAAAAACCGAAAACGAGGCTCAAAATCCAGTGAGAATCTTGTGATCCGCGTTCAAGAAAACAAAAGCCGTCAAAACACTAAGTATATCTAAAGCTGAAACCTAGAACATCCATAGAATAGCAGGAACAAAAGAAAAAACAGAAAACAAAAGGTCTCCAGACGAGGTTACGGAAACATGTAGATACAAAGGCACACAGGCACGGAAGCATGAAGGAAGACACAAAGGATCAAAGGCACAAAGACATGAAGACACGAATACAAAAAGACAGGAGAACATGAGAACCAGGAGACACCAAGGCACGAAAATAAGACAACACGAAGACATGAAACCTTGAAATCACAGAAAAAACGACAAAAAAACCAAAAACCCACCTCATGCAATGTACACAGTGCATACAGCTTCATAACAGCAAAATAATACCCAAAGACAATAAACGCGGGGACATAGATGATGTCTTTGGGACAATACCACAGATGTGGGAGGAGCTTGGCTGTTCGGGCCGCAAGGAGCCACGTGAAGTATGGGAGAAGAATGTTCCTACATGACGGTGTTGATGAACTCAGGAGCGAGAGAGGATGAATCGGACAACGTACCACCAAGGTAAATGATATCCACCGTGTTCCGAAGGAAGAGTGCTCTTATAAACCAAAGATGCGACTAGACACAGTCCCGCTAGTAAAGTGAACGGATTGAAGAGTTTGTCGACCTAGTCGTAACGAAATAAAACACGTGCAAATGGGAAGATCAAAGATTCTCAAACTTACCATAGTATACGCGACATACGGGTGCGCCATCCAAAAACTCCTCAAATCGCTCCTCCAAGTATTCCGCGTCCACCTCAAAACCTGCTTCAAAAACCTCCAATTTGGCTTCATCGTGCTCAGCAACTCCGTCTCCTTACAACACTGCACGTACGTACTCCACCGCGTCAAGAACTTGTCATCCCCCGAGTTAAGCTGGTACTTGCCGAGGCAGTAGTTGTGCGTGAACCCATGCAGAAACTCGGGGTCTTTGAGGATGATAGTCCGATACGCGGCTTCCAGAGAGACACGGGAGCCCCCCATCGATATGTGTCGAGCACGCGATCTCGATGTTCCGGATCAAAAGTCTGAACGCCGCAAGAACCTCCCATACGGTCATCTCCTTCCCACAAGGCTGCACGCGCTGGCTAGTGCCCACACCCCCAATCTTCTGGTCTTCAAAACAGGCCAACACATACGGAAGCAGCGTCGGCGGCCAAATCGAGTCGTCATCAGCAAACACAATGATATCTGTCGTGGTGTTCTTGATGCCATGACTCATCTGGAGCTGTTTATTCGCAAACGGGACGGTTAGAACATGGATACGTTCTGGGTCTATGGCGTTGGCGAGGTCTTGTAGAGGTCCTAACATCTTATCTTCGGTGATGATGAGGATTTCTTTAGGGTTGCCGACTAACAAGCTGCGAGCTGCAATCTTTGATTTGTCGCCTGCGTCAATGGTGGGTACGATGATAGTGACGTCTTCTTTGGCGAGGTATATTGGGTTTTGGGGAAGTGGGACTGGACGGTATGTGAAGGAGGCGGCGAGACGGATGCAGAACCAGAAATAGCGGTAAAATCTGTATGAAGATAGCTGAGTTTTGGAGACTGAAGGCAAGGTGTGTGTATATACCCGATTACACCAAAGGGAAGAACTAGAAATCCGTTTAGAATTGAACGTTGTAGAGAAATTTGAGACTTACATATTGGAAAGTTATCAGAAGTAAGATAGAGCATCCTAGGTAGAGGATCCGAAAAGGTTGGCTTGAAGTAGATGGAAGAAAGTAGCAAGAGGAGGACAAAGAGTGTTTTTTAACTTTGCGATCACGTTCTTCTCGCAAAAAGATCACGTTTAGCTCTTCATCGACATCCTCCAAGTTGTAGCTTCTTCTAAGGCCAGGCTATAAGCAACGCCCGTGCCAGTTTTCGATCCATTTTCGTTATAAATTATTAAATAAGTCTTGCTAAATGATGATGGCACAAGTTTCTCTTCATCGTGACACGAAGCTAATACGGGAAAAGACCTAACGCGAGGTTGGAAGATAAAAGAAGGCTGAGGCTGTGCACGCTGTATTGATCCAAACTGCGACGGGTCAAAGCTGGATTTATCAGACCGCATTCCATCCATATGCCTCAATCAAGATTCAATTGTACTGAAAAGATATCCAGCTTGGATTCCGGGCTCGCTCCTGAAGCTTTGAAGCTTCTAAGTAAGGTATTCACGACTCGCCTGCTTGAGGCTTTGACCTGAACGACACTGAACTCGGAACCATAAGCTTCGTGAGTTTTGTACTTATAACTCTACTAATAGTCCATCCAGTCGGTCTTCGATGACTCACAGGAAGAAAGTCGGCTATGGGCAGCGCTCTCCATATTATCCCGCTCCAGGAAATGAACAATCTCCAAACGCACGTTAACCGGGTAAACCACGAAGTTTGACGAGGGATCATGAGCTGGATGAACTGAACAAGGGAAAAAAACAAACGGCGATGTAGAGCCGGGTGCAAGCCTGTGTGATCTCGGACGACATCTGAATGGATGTTAACATTTTCAAGTATCCCTAGGGATAAGGCTTTTCTTGCGTACCTCATCTTGCCACTGCCAGAGTTGAATTGAAAACTGGAATTCACAGATCCAGGACAATAGCTAATACTATCTTTTGTAGCCTGGTAGAGCGCGTCACTGGTATCAGTATCCAAAGGACTTAATGATAAGGCCAGTCGGTCAAGTCGGCTTGAAGGATGCTCCTCGACACCCTTGTGATGATTCACGCGAGCGGCGAGGTAGGTTACAAGCTACCGTTGAGCGCTGTTCTTGAATAGAGTGGTCTGCTGAGTTTTCAATCGTTCTTGTCGCAGCCGTGAGTGATACTTTATGGGGGTTACAGGGGGTTACGGGCTAAACCATATCATTTACTGGTTCCGTACAGGGGCAACTGTAAAAGCTACTGGTCCCGTGTATAAAAATTGATCACTCCAAGTTTCCGGCTTCGACTGATTCGTCTTTAAACTACTTGTACAGGACAAAGAACACAAATTGTGGTACTTATTCTGCAGCTAAAATCCTCCTTCTACCCAGTATTTGACCCACTTCCGCACGATAACACTACCCAGAGGGTCCAGATTTCTGGTACGTTGGCTTAGTCTCTGAACATTTGTAGTACTAAGCAGAGTAAGTCCTGCGCTCTCCATTGTCTTTTGCTCAAACTTTCTAAGAGCGTTGTCCGCAGTCACTTGGAGCTTATAGAAATCAAGTAGCTTTATGGCAGGCTGGGGGAAGCATGTGTGAGCAGGACAGTATGTTGGGATAAATTTGAGAAAAAAGACACGAACAACTTTCTGCATCTCAGTCTCCGTCGGGTTCCTCGCATATTGCTCAACAGCACTAACCCACTCGGAGTAGGGCACTAATTGAAGTGCATCTGGAGGAAGTCTCTTCGCTTCAAGAAGAGCAGCCCTGACGTGTTGCATCACGGAAGTCCATGATATTGGTTTGGGATGAACGACATTGACGGCTATCGGCGCTGGCTCCTCACTAAAGCCAATGTCCAGTAGAGCGTCGCAAACTGCGTCCATTGGTATCCATGAAACAACCTGCAAACATTTGTAAGTACCCGGAATGTTCAACTTCGACTAAAAGATAGATACCCCAAAGGCATCGGGAAGTATACCAAGACTAAGGCTCGATTTGACAATGATCGGGACCCAGTCAGTGGTGGCCCAGGCTCCATTGGGTGCAGTGGCGCCAGTAATCTGACCGATCCGGAGCGACGTCCCTTGTAGCCCACTCTTGGCCAATATCTAGAGAGCCAGTTCAGAAAGGAATTATGTGGAGTTTTGTGCATATGCGCATACCCGTTCAGTCACATATTTACTCTCTCCATAGCCTCCACCCACAGCATACTTTGCATCCATCACAACATGTTCGGGATAAGGTCCTTGCGTTTGAGCATTCCATGACTGTGTTGAACTAATTGACGAGGTGAACAGGAATCGCATGGATGAAGATTGCTGACTAGAGCGAGCGAGGTCGACTAATACTCGAGAACCTTTCACATGGGGCTCGAAAGACGCTAATGATAGGTTGAAATCGAGCCTCCAGGCATTGTGAATGACCATTGTCAAGTGCTGGCGCAACTGAAAATGAGAAATATGAGTCTATCATCTAGCTATAGAGGGTATCCACCTAAACTCGCCTCGTTCAATATATCTGCAGCCAAACCAAGATCATCATGAGATGTTTCTCCAGTTAAAAACACCAATTTCGGAGAAGATAGAAGATCAACATCGAGAGCCTTGTCTTGGAACCGAGCACGATGTCTATCGAGCATTGAAGTTTGGCTGGATGGCCGGTTCAGGGTATAGACACGAGCAACCGATTTATTTCGGAGCAAGGACTGGAGAATTTGAGCTCCCAAGTTTCCAGTAGAGCCTGTCAAGAGGACGTATTGCTGCTGGAGTCTAGTCCCGACGATGCCAGGTATAGGGAGTGGAGCGTCTAAGCCCGTTGAGTATTTAGCAATCATCTCCTCCATCGTTTCTTCCGGGGTTTTCACAGGATTTTTACTTTCATTGGGATTAATTACAATATTCGATATAGCTTCGGTGAGCTGAGCAATGGTAGGATGGCTGTAAACAATATTTTGGGTGATCAAAGTTGAGGTGGAGGAGTGACCCGATTTGCGAAGGGCACCGACGAGATGAAGGCGAACGATTGTAGCAGAAAGACTATACAAGGCCATTAGCATGCGAGTGAATAAGAAAAGTTGAAAGCATATACCTATCGAACCCATGCTCGAATAAATCTGCTGTGGCAGCCGGAACCTTAGTGGAGAGAATATCCGAGATTTGATCAACAAGCCATGGTTGAAGATCTACAGCCTTCCAGCTTTTAGGCGGCTCCACCGAGTTACCGGTCATGTTTGATTCAACAGTTTCATATCTAGGGAAAATTAGGACTATAGGAACAACCGGTAGTAGGACTTACAGTTCATTTATTTCAGAGTCATATAGTGCCATCGCAGCCTCTCGAGCTACTGTACCCTTACCAACTCGGGGAAGAGGCTTTGTAGGATTAACGACAAGAATCATCTCTTTGAAGATTCGGCTGAACGCAGGTGCAATTTTGTTTGCTTCTTCAATAACCGGCCTAGAAGATCTGTGTTAGTTAAAATTTAAAAAGTAGATATCATAGAGCAAGAAGGCTTTACCAGATCAGATTCCTGAACTTGGATACTTCAGCGTCGCTGCTCACGTCAATCTGATATTCTGGTAAAGGCTCAAGTAATATTCCTGGCTGGTCTCGCTGTCTTCCGAACATGATAGAGCCACTGAGGCTGATGAGTCCCGGTGAGAGAAGGTCATCAATGCAATGATGTTGAAACTTACATTGGACTAGCTGAAATTATGCCCTCTATTGGACCTGGGACGGTTTTTTCACCAGAAGAATGTATCAACACATCGTCCATTCGACCAACGCTGAGTAGAACGAATGAGATGACCCGAAGCAGGTATCACACCTGATACACTCACATCTTCCATAGGTTCGGGATAGTAGGATGAGGTTTGAATAAATCAGAAGTGGCATACCCAGCGACATCTGTAAGGTTCTCAACAGCAACATGATGGGTCTCTGATGTCTGTCGAATGAAAGATAAGTAACTAGTATTCATGAATTTGGATAAGCGATACTCACCAAAAACTGAGCTTCATATGTACCGTCGCCTTGCGGCATTAACCGAACGCTAATTTGGTCTTTAAACTTGAAGTATTGCCATGTTTCGTCAGTATCCAGGCTTAATTCCGAGACTACGCCAAATTCTGTACCACCATATCCAGTAACAATGTGAACTCCACGAGAAATGAGAGATTCAGCGATTTGGGGCGCGAGCGGTCCTCCGCCGTATTGTAGACAACGAAGAGTTCGCAAGAATTCCACAGCCTTATCTGATTGGGCCCAAGTGTGGATAAAGGACGGTACACTTAACATCAGTGTAGGCTTAATTATTTGAGCTGCTTCCAGGACATTTTCGGGGGTTCCAAGGACTGGTACGGCCCCAGGTTCTATCACAGTAGGTGCAAATACCGTGGTTGTGATGAGCCCGTACAAAGGCAGCAGGACTTGGACACAAAACCCCATTATGTGGAAGCTCGGCATTCTATGACAATTTAGAAGCTCTGTGCAGGCCGGATGAATAAGTTGCACTCACCCTAAGGCACCCATTATGGGGTTTGAAAAGTTTTCGCGTAGTTTATTGATGTACACTGGAATAGTTACCTCAGTCAACTGGGGCTAATGAAAGTTTGAAAAGATTCACATAAAGAAGCAGTACCCATAACAATTTTATGCGTGAGTGGGATAGGTTTTGGAAGTCCGGTTGACCCCGACGAATGTAGATATAATGCTTTATCCGAATCCTTGGGCGAAACAATTGCTTTAATGGGCTCAAAAGGGTCCTGTGCTGTTTCCTGTCCAAGGCAAGGATAAACTTGCTGCAAGCTAGGAACCTCTTCGATACTAAGTACATATATCGGGTCGGTCATCTGGATTTCGGCTTTGAGCCCATCTACGACACCCCGCAGAGTGGTTTGTGTCATTAGCACTCTATGGGCGGACGTTTTGCGAATTAGATGAAGTAGAGCCATTGGTGCATTTCGGGGTGATATTGGGAAGGGCTGGGGTAGAGAAAAGTCAATACAATGAGATGTACGCATTCAAAGTCAATTTACCACCAAACCAGCCTTCATAATACCAGTAATCAGAGCGGAATACACTATTGCGTCTACATTCGCAATGATTGCAATAACATCGCCAGGCTGAGAGTCGCCGCGAACAAGCCCTCCAACACGATGGGCTGCGCGAACATACTCGAGCATGTTGACCTCCTTTGCCGTAGAAGAGTTGGGTTCGGCATAGATGTAAAGAGGAAAGTTTGGGTTGTGCTCGAGATTGAAGTCTAGGAGGCTAGGAAGGGTAAGCTGAGAGTTTCCAAGAGCAGGAAAGATTACAGCCGAGGACATCTCTTGTAGATAGGGGATGCCTTTCGAGCAAAGACTCAGACAAACACACTTGCTTTTATACTTCCCATCCGATCCTATGCAGTCAGAATCTTACATGACTCCTAACAGTCGAGCTTGAGAGTCAGAATCTAAATTTTCAGATAGTGAACAGGAATCATTGTCACATTATTGTCACATCATCATCAGATGCAACTGAGGTCCGAGGAGCGACTAGCGGGCCTGCCATTTGGTTGCACCACCAGTTGAGATTGCATCTAAGATGCTGGTGAATTTCCCCGATCTGCACTGGATTGAACTTTGGGTGCTCTCTGGCTTTGGGGCTCGAAGGCCCAATTCAATTAGCTGGAAAAACTGCAAAAACTAATGAATTGCATTGTCCTGAATCACAAAATGAACTGTGCCTGATAAGAAACATCATGATATCTTACTTTTTTGCCAGGCTACATCTTTTAATTTC
Organism: Rhodocollybia butyracea; assembly: GCA_015501585.1. NCBI lineage: Eukaryota > Fungi > Basidiomycota > Agaricomycetes > Agaricales > Omphalotaceae > Rhodocollybia > Rhodocollybia butyracea. The sequence goes on along the minus strand of JADNRY010000163.1, from coordinate 41,528 downwards.
AAACATCTGTTCTTGATGATCATTTGATGGGTATGGATGCTTGCTGGATATTTTCTCAGCCAACACTATAACAGATGTGATCCTGGTTGTGCAGTGGGGCTGGGTTGGCCGTTCCTGGTCAGTCATTGAAAATATAGACCCTGACTGAGTCGGGTCGGGGATCGATAGGGTCATATGTCTTCCAACAGATGCCTATGATGCGAACTTGGACAATGGTTCAAAAATGAGCAGAGAAAGCACAAAAATATTAAATTTTGCTTTTGATCATTTTAAAAGCTTTGGACACTTGAACTCTCGAAAATCGCAAACAATCGAGATATGTGTTATCATGTATTCAATCGAGTGTTGCCGGATATTGAACTTTGGTGACATAGAATGGGCCATTGTCATATTCTCCTGCGTCCAAAACAAATTAAGAAATATTCAACTACTTGAAATAAAGGTAGAGTACAGATGCTATTCAGCCTAGATAGCCTGAGACGCTGATCCCCAAAAAGACACATTACTGCAGTCAAAAAACCATGGCGCCGTTTAAATCACTATAATGGTGCCAACCAGGTTTTCGAGCAACGACCGCCGCACACATACTTCTGTTGTTTTCTTTCCAATACATGGACTCCGAGTAACTCCTGTGCACTCTTCCACTGCTTTGATATGTATGGGCTAAGTCAAGATGCCCAAACTGGTATGACAGCCAGTTTGATGCTAGGCATCGTCAGCCGCACTTTTGGCGGTTATCCTCCTTGACAGTTCTACGTGGTATACATCTTATTCCTGTTTATGGTTCCCGCTTGGATAATTCTTTTTGGCAACCCAATTGCCTGATGACAGCCCCTTGGCAAACCCCTTTCACAGTGATACCTTATCTAACAACCTTTCCAGACCTCTGAAGGAATGCGCCAGACATGTCACACACTGGTATAATTTACCTCATAACCCCATGTACTGCCATGTACTGATCTGTATAAGACCAACTGATCGGGGCTAGAGCCCGCATAAACAGCATAAAGGCCTTAAAGTACTAGCAAATTATAATACAACTTAAACTGAGGATTTTCGACGCTGTGGAGAGTTGTAAAGGTGGGTAATACAACTCAATGTACATGGCTGGTCATGACTTTCCATCATCGCTGATGCCACGCTTCCTGCCGCCCATTGCCAGTCATCATTCCGTTCATTATGCGCTTATGATCCCACTTCCCTGCACACACTGTCCCGACTCCCGCTGCCTACTTATTGCCCCGCCCACCAACGTCACAGCTTCATGGAATGTAAGCCTGCACAAATCTACGTCAATTTAATGCTAAATACTACTAAATATTTACAACAAGGGCATCAGTAAACATGCCACACCCGTCGGAAGGATCGCCGTTGGTAACCCCAACTGAAAGGGTTTCTTGAGTGGGGTTGAGACAAGTCGGGGGCTGTCGTCAGGCAACGGGGTTGCCAAACAGAATCATCCTTCCCGCTTCCTTGCTCGCATTAAACTAGCTCATTCTAATAGCTTAGATTTATAGCCTTCCATGTAAATCGGTTTGCAGACTATGCTAATAAAACCATATTTCAGAAAATTTGAACCCTTGAGTTTAGTAAGTTAGTAGTTATTACTATACATTTGTTTCGCATATGAGTTTCCTTACCTCTTTGAGGTATACTTCTAGCAATATCCATACACTGCCATAGACACTGGGAAATCGGCATGGCGGCTACTATGCCTACCGCCCATGCGCCTCACAATTTGCTGATGAGCACTGCTGCGGCCTAGTTTGGGAACCTCCTGCCCTGGTTCAGGTGCCCAAGTTCAAATTAAATCTTAGAGTTTGAAGGTCCAATTCAATTCAGTTTATTTAACAATAATTCAATGAATCATTGGACTGGTCCATAAGAAGCTAAATCTGGATGAATCATGGACTTACACTAATTGCACTGGTTCACTGGTCCAATTCTTCATGATTCATGCAGCTTAAATCAGTGCAAATTTCAATCAGAAGAGAGATGGAACTCTTTGGGAACTCTTCTTGGTTGTCTGATAAATTGTGATAAATTGTACATGGCATTCATATCCATATCAGAAGGGAGTACTTGGATAAACATGTGCAATAAGCCCCTTTGAAGTGTCACACTGACAAAACATTTAACAAAGTATTTGCTAAGACCAGCATGTACCCCAATCTGGACTTATATTTTCGCCATATTATTCTATTAAATCCTCTCCAAGATTAATAGGCCGGTGTCAGAGGCTAATTTTCAGCCAGTCATTCCACTCATTCAAAGTGGCCACATCACCCCATAAGACAAGAATAATTAATTATCACTGGCACTATCAGTGTCATCAATTATTTTTAGGCAACAGGTTGCGCCGCTGTGAGATAATACAATTATCAGTTATTATATATATTTTAACAAGTGACTACAGCCAGTGCCTCAGCATAATTGATGGCACTGACAGCATCACTTAATAATTTTTAATAAGTATCTACGTTTTGGGCTCGCCACATCAGATATGTTAATTGAACCTGGGCAAGTAACACTAGCCCGAGTACTATATGTTATAAGAGCATAAAGGCCAACATCCTGAGGTCATCCACCAGTCTCACCATGCTACTAGTAGACTCTCCAGAACATTTTCACAAGTGTACCAATGTACTCGTTCTGCATGGGTATGGCAGCCCTGTTGTTTCGAAGTAGGCTAATATATGTGCTATAATGTATAGCTATGCTCAGTGCGCTTTCTATGCATACCGCAAAGTATTCCAAGGTCAAACTCTGCTTATGACTGATGTACTCATCAAAGCACAGCTTTCTCCCATAATCGCGGAATGCAGAAACCACGTCAACTTTTGTGAGTATCATCCTTTGGGACGTCCTAGTTTGAGATTATTATTGTTTAGACTTCCTCGACGCGCCCATGATAATGGTCCCTGTGGACCCCAGAACCCAGTTTAGAGATATTACAGATACACGGTATACATTGTCGCAATCGATGCCAACCTGTTCATCCCCGATATTAGGCCTAAAATTGGCCTAAGGCGTGTAACCGTACATTTTGACACTTTGTACGTGTTATACAATGCAATAAGAGAGTTATACGGAGCCCGAGCGTGATAGCTGTTGCCGAGGCAAAGAACTTAACAATAATACTCAGCGAGCCGTGAAGGTACGCCCACAAGCGTAGCCTAGAGCCAAGCTAGCGAGGATACCTGGGCTGCCCGGAGATGTGACGCTAGACGGTCAATCTAGTTATACCCAAGAGTGTATACTCTCTAAACTACAGGACATCTCGAAGCGGGATAAGTACTAAGCCAACGCGTTACTCGAGGGAAGGAATTATGAGGGAAGGCATCCCTCGCACTAAGACCCCCAACGAGCTATGTTAAGATGTGGACTTTACAGTCCGTAACAATGGACCAGAACAATCCCGAGGGAAACCGTAGAGGTCTATTCGCGGCACCGGTCGCGACCGTGAGGACGGTAGAAACATGCTTAGCGGACCTACGGAAAGCTACGCGCCGGGATAGCCTTGGCAAATCGAAACATTTGATCTTAGAAATCATACACGGAAGGTCTTATCCGTTAAAGCCGACTATCGGGAATCACTTGTACATACTCAGCGCAGTTGCTCGAGATTATCATAAGTGGTGTCGTTGGAAAGCTAGATAACAGGTCTTCTCGAGAGAATGTTAATCACACTCAGGATGGACAGAACTATCCGAGGAATAGAATGAAACTCACCCAAGGGAAACCGGGCGGCGAGTGATCATGAAGCGTAAAGGTACTCCTGACCCCGGAGAATTGTGGAGTAATCGGAGAAACCTCGCTCGGATCAAAACACTCTAAAACTATGTTAATCCTCACGAAATCATATTTTACCTCTGATATATACCCAAGAATGGACTATTTCTTTATCGTGTGTACCATATATAGGCTGGAGTTTCCTTTCCGAGCCAGATTCCTCTGTTCCACTCTCTTTCCGTCTCTCTCCGTGTCTGTTTCATCTATTTTTCGTATTAAACTCTCTCTACTCAGTATATAAGCCAGATATATTTATTCAATAAGACAAGTTTCTTGCCCTCGACTTGACTGCTAAGACCAGTGCTCCGTAGAACGTCCCCACGGGATCAGTAGCGTGACGCCTCCTGACTTGGTTATCTTAAGAAAGTAATAAACTTCACGCGCTTCGCAAAGCCCATTTATATCTTGATCGAATTTAAGTGTGTAGAGTTCTCTCGAACTCCAGATCAACTCAAATCTAGTTGCTTCCTTAGAGGGGACGGCTTTCTAGTAAGGGATTATTCGGCTCCAGAGTGAGGGTTCCTTAGTTGACTTCTTCACGAAGTTAGACGAGCCACTAAGATTGTGGTACGAGTTCCTAGTGATTAAGTTCACTCACAATATCGTAGCTTGGCCCAGAGTTTGGTCGAGGACTTTACGGCGTCACAGCAGCTAGTGCCAGAGTTTGCCTAGGGTTGTTGACAAACCTCGAGATTACTATTCTAGCTAGAGCCAGAGTTTGCCTAGGAGAATCTTAGTTTCGTTGTATTGGTTTTGGTTTTGGTTAATTGATTTGGACATACATACCCGGTTCCCTCGTACACTCGTACACCTCAACTAGGCTTCTCTCGACTTAGTTCTAAGAGTTGTCTAAGCTTAGTTACCCACGTTAGCGCTACAGTCTTGAACCTGGAGCAGTCGCGCGCGTACATCCGATATTACAAAGCTTTCCCTCGGGGAATCTCTGACAACCCGCCCTCGCTCCCTTACATATCGATAGTCTGGTTAGGTGCGGTAGTGTTTTTGTTAGGTTGTTTTATAGCACCTTTCGCATACCTACACGTAAATACCCAAATATCTGGAGCCCACCGCGAGGGGTGGAATCTAATTTTATCGGATTTTACTACAAACCTAGTCCTTGGGTTAGTAGAGTTCATCTTCTTTGTCCTTCGTTCGCTAGTCCACAAGATTAGTGATCCCTCGGATAATACACCTGATTCAGAGTCAACTCTTTCCGGAGTAGGCGAACTTCCTGATCCGGGAACATCTGAATTAAGACGCAGTAAAAGAGTACCTAAACCTCGAGAACGATATAATAGTAGTGTCGAACCCGAACGTCGACCTCCTTTTTCTGTCACTCGAGCAGGATCTAACACTCCGTCTTCACGCGGATCTAAACCAAGCATAGTCCGTGCGACTTCTGAAACAACTCACGTTGCCAAGAAGTCTTTAAAAGGGAAAGCGAAAGCAGATCCCACTGATACTACTCAAGCCAGTTCACGTACAAGGGGTGCTCCAGCCCGTGTGCAAGACAATTTGACTAGTCAACCTTCATCTTCATCTTCATCTCTTCCTCGTATTCCCGAGGAAATCTCTCAGTTAGCTACAGCAGTTAACCAACTCTCGTCTTCTATTTTAAACAATCTTACAATGAGTACTACTACAAGCAATAACAACCCGGGTTCGAGCGGGAACGCTGGAGGCTCTAGTGGAAACGCTGGAGGTTCGAGTGGTTCTGGCGGATCTGGTGGTGCAGCTCCCACGGGAACGAATGCTACGGTTGCGCAATTGTTTGGAGACAAAATTAAGTTAACACAAGATGAGCTCGATGAATATAACTCGAAGTACCTTCCTAAGCGTAGTAAAACGGCGACACTATTTAATAAAGATGATCCGTCTATGTTGAATGGTTGGATTGAGGATACTACTCGATTCATTGCCGCGGCAAACATTACCAAGGAAGCAGCGAAAGTGGCGTTGGCGTTGGACTGGATGACTTATTCCACTCGGGAAGCATACAAGTATCTACCCTCCGTCGAAACTCCTAATTTGCAACAGTTCTTCAGAGATTTACGAGCAATCTTCTCTGAATCGGTAGATAGTGAGCTTGGTTCACGCCAAGAGCTCGAGATCTTAACCGGGAAGTTCACACCTCTGGACATTGGTAAACATCAAAAGATCATGATGTATAACCGAGAGTTTAAGAATCTCGTGGATAAGCTGATGAAACCGCCGGCAATCCTTTCCAACGCTGAAGCTGTCAAGGCATATCTTGTGCCCATGAGCGAAAGGTTGTATTTAGCGATTTCCGCGCGTTTGTCACAGAATGTTACGCATGTTCAGTTGTTGTCTCGTCGCCGTGAAGATCCTTATCTACTTTCAGAAGTCATGGAAGCAGCCGAGAGTCCCGATTTCAGAACCCTCGATACCTATTATGGTAACGGAGCTCGTCCAACTGGATCTCAAGGTGTTCCTGACTCTGCCGAAACTTATAGTCGAGGTGCATTATCGTTCAGATTCTCTCCTCATCTTCCAGAGACCACTCCCGCGGATCCCGTGAAAGTGGAACCTAAGCAGGAAGAAGTGTCGGAAGTTCTCGCGGGAATCGCCTCGATTAAAGATACTATCGCTCTGAACAGGAAAGAGACTAATTTAGTCTTGGATGGTCACCAAAAGGCTATCTCCTCGATGATGAGCTTAATGAAGGATAATATAGAATCCAAACGCTCAGGATACACGTCAACGCAAGTTACTGCGCCGCCGAATACCTCGAAGACCATTCCGGATTGGGGGCAGGGTTGTTTTATGTGCGGGTCACTAGAACATCGCATGTCGGAGTGCCAATTCTTTAATTCCTACAAGGATAAAGGATGGTTAGTTCCTGACACTACTCCCGGGTCGAAGAAGTATACTTTGCGCGATGGTACGCCGTTGCCGAGGAACGACCCTAGTGAATCTCGCCCAGAAAAGATTGCAAGGATTGCAAAATCTAAAGGCTGGGATAAGGGTGGAACCAATGCATTCTTTGTCGAGGAAGAAGACTACTTGGATACCGAGGAGCAAGAGCCTCACCTCACTTCGTTTTTGGCTTCCATGAAAAAGCTAATGGAGGAACATGAGACGAACGTCGTTATATCGCCGGCTCCGGGGAATCCAAGGAGTCGGGAAACTAATTGCTTCGGCGATGCAGGGTAGAGTCACTAGAGGAAATACTCTAGGCAAGCAGGCAGACTCGAAAAAAGCCCACATCTACGAAGGAATTGGTTAAGAAGGTAGGCCCGCCAACGAAAGGTACCCTTAGGGAGCCCCTAATTGAAAAGCCACCACCTAAAAGCCCTGCTATTAAAGAGAAACATAAACAAGTGGAAGTCGTGATTCCCGTGAAAAAGAAGTTTGTTGAGAAAGCTGTTGTCGGCGACGATGACGAGTTCTCTCGAGATGGAACTGGAATTATCCTTGATAAGGAAGCTGACGAAGAGTTCGCTCGGAGTCTGGCTGAATTAAGGGAAGAAGCTCCTATTCCCGAGATAACTAAGGTTACTCATAGACCATTCGACGCGGTGAAACCACATGCGGTTCATCCCATTCCACGCAATCAACCACGTCTAGAAACCCAAGATAAAGACAATCCTGTCAAGGAGAAGTCTGTCGAGGATAATGGACCCAAATTTAATATTAGAAGTGGATTTCACTTACCTGGAGTCGAGGAAGAAGTCGCTCGAAAGTTGTTCGATGCAGAAGTAACGCTGACATCAGAGGAGCTATTAGCGCTGAGCAACATAATTTTCTGGAGAGGACGAGCTCAGCGCTAATAGCTCTCTGATGTCAGCGTTACTTCTGCATCGAAACAACTTTCGAGCGACTTCTTCCTCGACTCCAGGTAAGTGAAATCCACTTCTAATATTAAATTTGGGTCCATTATCCTCGACAGACTTCTCCTTGACAGGACTGTCTTTATCTTGGGTTTCTAGACGTGGTTGATTGCGTGGAATGGGATGAACCGCATGTGGTTTCACCGCGTCGAATGGTCTATGAGTAACCTTAGTTATCTCGGGAATAGGAGCTTCTTCCCTTAATTCAGCCAGACTCCGAGCGAACTCTTCGTCAGCTTCCTTATCAAGGATAATTCCAGTTCCATCTCGAGAGAACTCGTCATCGTCGCCGACAACAGCTTTCTCAACAAACTTCTTTTTCACGGGAATCACGACTTCCACTTGTTTATGTTTCTCTTTTAATAGCAGGGCTTTTAGGTGGTGGCTTTTCAATTAGGGGCTCCCTAAGGGTACCTTTCGTTGGCGGGCCTACCTTCTTAACCAATTCCTTCGTAGATGTGGGCTTTTTCGAGTCTGCCTGCTTGCCTAGAGTATTTCCTCTAGTGACTCTACCCTGCATCGCCGAAGCAATTAGTTTCCCGACTCCTTGGATTCCCCGGAGCCGGCGATATAACGACCGTTCGTCTCATGTTCCTCCATTAGCTTTTTCATGGAAGCCAAAAACGAAGTGAGGTGAGGCTCTTGCTCCTCGGTATCCAAGTAGTCTTCTTCCTCGACAAAGAATGCATTGGTTCCACCCTTATCCCAGCCTTTAGATTTGCAATCCTTGCAATCTTTTCTGGGCGAGATTCACTAGGGTCGTTCCTCGGCAACGGCGTACCATCGCGCAAAGTATACTTCTTCGACCCGGGAGTAGTGTCAGGAACTAACCAACCTTTATCCTTGTAGGAATTAAAGAATTGGCACTCCGACATGCGATGTTCTAGTGACCCGCACATAAAACAACCCTGCCCCCAATCCGGAATGGTCTTCGAGGTATTCGGCGGCGCAGTAACTTGCGTTGACGTGTATCCTGAGCGTTTGGATTCTATATTATCCTTCATTAAGCTCATCATCGAGGAGATAGCCTTTTGGTGACCATCCAAGACTAAATTAGTCTCTTTCCTGTTCAGAGCGATAGTATCTTTAATCGAGGCGATTCCCGCGAGAACTTCCGACACTTCTTCCTGCTTAGGTTCCACTTTCACGGGATCCGCGGGAGTGGTCTCTGGAAGATGAGGAGAGAATCTGAACGATAAGCACCTCGACTATAAGTTTCGGCAGAGTCAGGAACACCTTGAGATCCAGTTGGACGAGCTCCGTTACCATAATAGGTATCGAGGGTTCTGAAATCGGACTCTCGGCTGCTTCCATGACTTCTGAAAGTAGATAAGGATCTTCACGGCGACGAGACAACAACTGAACATGCGTAACATTCTGTGACAAACGCGCGAAATCGCTAAATACAACCTTTCGCTCATGGGCACAAGATATGCCTTGACAGCTTCAGCGTTGGAAAGGATTGCCGGCGGTTTCATCAGCTTATCCACGAGATTCTTAAACTCTCGGTTATACATCATGATCTTTTGATGTTTACCAATGTCCAGAGGTGTGAACTTCCCGGTTAAGATCTCGAGCTCTTGGCGTGAACCAAGCTCACTATCTACCGATTCAGAGAAGATTGCTCGTAAATCTCTGAAGAACTGTTGCAAAATTAGGAGTTTCGACGGAGGGTAGATACTTGTATGCTTCCCGAGTGGAATAAGTCATCCAGTCCAACGCCAACGCCACTTTTGCTGCTTCCTTGGTAATGTTTGCCGCGGCAATGAATCGAGTAGTATCCTCAATCCAACCATTCAACATAGACGGATCATCTTTATTAAATAGTGTCGCCGTTTTACTACGCTTAGGAAGGTACTTCGAGTTATATTCATTGAGCTCATCTTGTGTTAACTTAATTTTGTCTCCAAACAATTGCGCAACCGTAGCATTCGTTCCCGTGGGAGCTGCACCACCAGATCCGCCAGAACCACTCGAACCTCCAGCGTTTCCACTAGAGCCTCCAGCGTTCCCGCTCGAACCCGAGTTGTTATTGCTTGTAGTAGTACTCATTGTAAGATTGTTTAAAATAGAAGACGAGAGTTGGTTAACTGCTGTAGCTAACTGAGAGATTTCCTCGGAATACGAGGAAGAGATGAAGATGAAGATGAAGGTTGACTAGTCAAATTGTCTTGCACACGGGCTGGAGCACCCTTGTACGTGAACTGGCTTGAGTAGTATCAGTGGGATCTGCTTTCGCTTTCCCTTTTAAAGACTTCTTGGCAACTGTGAGTTGTTTCAGAAGTCGCACGGACTATGCTTGGTTTAGATCCGCGTGAAGACGGAGTGTTAGATCCTGCTCGAGTGACAGAAAAAGGAGGTCGACGTTCGGGTTCGACACTACTATTATATCGTTCTCGAGGTTTAGGTACTCTTTTACTGCGTCTTAATTCAGATGTTCCCGGATCAGGAAGTTCGCCTACTCCGGAAAGAGTTGACTCTGAATCAGGTGTATTATCCGAGGGATCACTAATCTTGTGGACTAGCGAACGAAGGACAAAGAAGATGAACTCTACTAACCCAAGGACTAGGTTTGTAGTAAAATCCGATAAAATTAGATTCCACCCCTCGCGGTGGGCTCCAGATATTTGGGTATTTACGTGTAGGTATGCGAAAGGTGGTATAAAACAACCTAACAAAAACACTACCGCACCTAACCAGACTATCGATATGTAAGGGAGCGAGGGCGGGTTGTCAGAGATTCCCCGAGGGAAAGCTTTGTAATATCGGATGTACGCGCGCGACTGCTCCAGGTTCAAGACTGTAGCGCTAACGTGGGTAACTAAGCTTAGACAACTCTTAGAACTAAGTCGAGAGAAGCCTAGTTGAGGTGTACGAGTGTACGAGGGAACCGGGTATGTATGTCCAAATCAATTAACCAAAACCAAAACCAATACAACGAAACTAAGATTCTCCTAGGCAAACTCTGGCTCTAGCTAGAATAGTAATCTCGAGGTTTGTCAACAACCCTAGGCAAACTCTGGCACTAGCTGCTGTGACGCCGTAAAGTCCTCGACCAAACTCTGGGCCAAGCTACGATATTGTGAGTGAACTTAATCACTAGGAACTCGTACCACAATCTTAGTGGCTCGTCTAACTTCGTGAAGAAGTCAACTAAGGAACCCTCACTCTGGAGCCGAATAATCCCTTACTAGAAACCGTCCCCTCTAAGGAAGCAACTAGATTTGAGTTGATCTGGAGTTCGAGAGAACTCTACACACTTAAATTCGATCAAGATATAAATGGGCTTTGCGAAGCGCGTGAAGTTTATTACTTTCTTAAGATAACCAAGTCAGGAGGCGTCACGCTACTGATCCCGTGGGGACGTTCTACGGAGCACTGGTCTTAGCGGTCAAGTCGAGGGCAAGAAACTTGTCTTATTGAATAAATATATCTGGCTTATATACTGAGTAGAGAGAGTTTAATACGAAAAATAGATGAAACAGACACGGAGAGAGACGGAAAGAGAGTGGAACAGAGGAATCTGGCTCGGAAAGGAAACTCCAGCCTATATATGGTACACACGATAAAGAAATAGTCCATTCTTGGGTATATATTAGAGGTAAAATATGATTTCGTGAGGATTAACATAGTTTTAGAGTGTTTTGATCCGAGCGAGGTTTCTCCGATTACTCCACAATTCTCCGGGGTCAGGAGTACCTTTACGCTTCATGATCACTCGCCGCCCGGTTTCCCTTGGGTGAGTTTCATTCTATTCCTCGGATAGTTCTGTCCATCCTGAGTGTGATTAACATTCTCTCGAGAAGACCTGTTATCTAGCTTTCCAACGACACCACTTATGATAATCTCGAGCAACTGCGCTGAGTATGTACAAGTGATTCCCGATAGTCGGCTTTAACGGATAAGACCTTCCGTGTATGATTTCTAAGATCAAATGTTTCGATTTGCCAAGGCTATCCCGGCGCGTAGCTTTCCGTAGATCCGCTAAGCATGTTTCTACCGTCCTCACGGTCGCGACCGGTGCCGCGAATAGACCTCTACGGTTTCCCTCGGGATTGTTCTGGTCCATTGTTACGGACTGTAAAGTCCACATCTTAACATAGCTCGTTGGGGGTCTTAGTGCGAGGGATGCCTTCCCTCATAATTCCTTCCCTCGAGTAACGCGTTGGCTTAGTACTTATCCCGCTTCGAGATGTCCTGTAGTTTAGAGAGTATACACTCTTGGGTATAACTAGATTGACCGTCTAGCGTCACATCTCCGGGCAGCCCAGGTATCCTCGCTAGCTTGGCTCTAGGCTACGCTTGTGGGCGTACCTTCACGGCTCGCTGAGTATTATTGTTAAGTTCTTTGCCTCGGCAACAGCTATCACGCTCGGGCTCCGTATAACTCTCTTATTGCATTGTATAACACGTACAAAGTGTCAAAATGTACGGTTACACGCCTTAGGCCAATATTAGGCTAATATCGGGGATGAACAGGTTGGCATCGATTGCGACAATGTATACCGTGTATCTGTAATATCTCTAAACTGGGTTCTGGGGTCCACAGGGACCATTATCATGGCGCGTCGAGGAAGTCTAAACAATAATAATCTCAAACTAGGACGTCCCAAAGGATGATACTCACAAAAGTTGACGTGGTTTCTGCATTCCGCGATTATGGGAGAAAGCTGTGCTTTGATGAGTACATCAGTCATAAGCAGAGTTTGACCTTGGAATACTTTGCGGTATGCATAGAAAGCGCACTGAGCATAGCTATACATTATAGCACATATATTAGCCTACTTCGAAACAACAGGGCTGCCATACCCATGCAGAACGAGTACATTGGTACACTTGTGAAAATGTTCTGGAGAGTCTACTAGTAGCATGGTGAGACTGGTGGATGACCTCAGGATGTTGGCCTTTATGCTCTTATAACATATAGTACTCGGGCTAGTGTTTACTTGCCCAGGTTCAATTAACATATCTGATGTGGCGAGCCCAAAACGTAGATACTTATTAAAAATTATTAAGTGATGCTGTCAGTGCCATCAATTATGCTGAGGCACTGGCTGTAGTCACTTGTTAAAATATATATAATAACTGATAATTGTATTATCTCACAGCGGCGCAACCTGTTGCCTAAAAATAATTGATGACACTGATAGTGCCAGTGATAATTAATTATTCTTGTCTTATGGGGTGATGTGGCCACTTTGAATGAGTGGAATGACTGGCTGAAAATTAGCCTCTGACACCGGCCTATTAATCTTGGAGAGGATTTAATAGAATAATATGGCGAAAATATAAGTCCAGATTGGGGTACATGCTGGTCTTAGCAAAGACTTTGTTAAATGTTTTGTCAGTGTGACACTTCAAAGGGGCTTATTGCACATGTTTATCCAAGTACTCCCTTCTGATATGGATATGAATGCCATGTACAATTTATCACAATTTATCAGACAACCAAGAAGAGTTCCCAAAGAGTTCCATCTCTCTTCTGATTGAAATTTGCACTGATTTAAGCTGCATGAATCATGAAGAATTGGACCAGTGAACCAGTGCAATCAGTGTAAGTCCATGATTCATCCAGATTTAGCTTCTTATGGACCAGTCCAATGATTCATTGAATTATTGTTAAATAAACTGAATTGAATTGGACCTTCAAACTCTAAGATTTAATTTGAACTTGGGCACCTGAACCAGGGCAGGAGGTTCCCAAACTAGGCCGCAGCAGTGCTCATCAGCAAATTGTGAGGCGCATGGGCGGTAGGCATAGTAGCCGCCATGCCGATTTCCCAGTGTCTATGACAGTGTATGGATATTGCTAGAAGTATACCTCAAAGAGGTAAGGAAACTCATATGCGAAACAAATGTATAGTAATAACTACTAACTTACTAAACTCAAGGGTTCAAATTTTCTGAAATATGGTTTTATTAGCATAGTCTGCAAACCGATTTACATGGAAGGCTATAAATCTAAGCTATTAGAATGAGCTAGTTTAATGCGAGCAAGGAAGCGGGAAGGATGATTCTGTTTGGCAACCCCGTTGCCTGACGACAGCCCCCGACTTGTCTCAACCCCACTCAAGAAACCCTTTCAGTTGGGGTTACCAACGGCGATCCTTCCGACGGGTGTGGCATGTTTACTGATGCCCTTGTTGTAAATATTTAGTAGTATTTAGCATTAAATTGACGTAGATTTGTGCAGGCTTACATTCCATGAAGCTGTGACGTTGGTGGGCGGGGCAATAAGTAGGCAGCGGGAGTCGGGACAGTGTGCAGGGAAGCGGGATCATAAGCGGCATAATGAACGGAATGATGACTGGCAATGGGCGGCAGGAAGCGTGGCATCAGCGATGATGGAAAGTCATGACCAGCCATGTACATTGAGTTGTATTACCCACCTTTACAACTCTCCACAGCGTCGAAAATCCTCAGTTTAAGTTGTATTATAATTTGCTAGTACTTTAAGGCCTTTATGCTGTTTATGCGGGCTCTAGCCCCGATCAGTTGGTCTTATACAGATCAGTACATGGCAGTACATGGGGTTATGAGGTAAATTATACCAGTGTGTGACATGTCTGGCGCATTCCTTCAGAGGTCTGGAAAGGTTGTTAGATAAGGTATCACTGTGAAAGGGGTTGCCAAGGGGCTGTCATCAGGCAATTGGGTTGCCAAAAAGAATTATCCAAGCGGGAACCATAAACAGGAATAAGATGTATACCACGTAGAACTGTCAAGGAGGATAACCGCCAAAAGTGCGGCTGACGATGCCTAGCATCAACTGGCTGTCATACCAGTTTGGGCATCTTGACTTAGCCCATACATATCAAAGCAGTGGAAGAGTGCACAGGAGTACTCGGAGTCCATGTATTGGAAAGAAAACAACAGAAGTATGTGTGCGGCGGTCGTTGCTCGAAAACCTGGTTGGCACCATTATAGTGATTTAAACGGCGCCATGGTTTTTTGACTGCAGTAATGTGTCTTTTTGGGGATCAGCGTCTCAGGCTATCTAGGCTGAATAGCATCTGTACTCTACCTTTATTTCAAGTAGTTGAATATTTCTTAATTTGTTTGGACGCAGGAGAATATGACAATGGCCCATTCTATGTCACCAAAGTTCAATATCCGGCAACACTCGATTGAATACATGATAACACATATCTCGATTGTTTGCGATTTTCGAGAGTTCAAGTGTCCAAAGCTTTTAAAATGATCAAAAGCAAAATTTAATATTTTTGTGCTTTCTCTGCTCATTTTTGAACCATTGTCCAAGTTCGCATCATAGGCATCTGTTGGAAGACATATGACCCTATCGATCCCGACCCGACTCAGTCAGGGTCTATATTTTCAATGACTGACCAGGAACGGCCAACCCAGCCCCACTGCACAACCAGGATCACATCTGTTATAGTGTTGGCTGAGAAAATATCCAGCAAGCATCCATACCCATCAAATGATCATCAAGAACAGATGTTTGAAATTAAAAGATGTAGCCTGGCAAAAAAGTAAGATATCATGATGTTTCTTATCAGGCACAGTTCATTTTGTGATTCAGGACAATGCAATTCATTAGTTTTTGCAGTTTTTCCAGCTAATTGAATTGGGCCTTCGAGCCCCAAAGCCAGAGAGCACCCAAAGTTCAATCCAGTGCAGATCGGGGAAATTCACCAGCATCTTAGATGCAATCTCAACTGGTGGTGCAACCAAATGGCAGGCCCGCTAGTCGCTCCTCGGACCTCAGTTGCATCTGATGATGATGTGACAATAATGTGACAATGATTCCTGTTCACTATCTGAAAATTAGATTCTGACTCTCAAGCTCGACTGTTAGGAGTCATGTAAGATTCTGACTGCATAGGATCGGATGGGAAGTATAAAAGCAAGTGTGTTTGTCTGAGTCTTTGCTCGAAAGGCATCCCCTATCTAAAAGAGATGTCCTCGGCTGTAATCTTTCCTGCTCTTGGAAACTCTCAGCTTACCCTTCCTAGCCTCCTAGACTTCAATCTCGAGCACAACCCAAACTTTCCTCTTTACATCTATGCCGAACCCAACTCTTCTACGGCAAAGGAGGTCAACATGCTCGAGTATGTTCGCGCAGCCCATCGTGTTGGAGGGCTTGTTCGCGGCGACTCTCAGCCTGGCGATGTTATTGCAATCATTGCAAATGTAGACGCAATAGTGTATTCCGCTCTGATTACTGGTATTATGAAGGCTGGTTTGGTGGTAAATTGACTTTGAATGCGTACATCTCATTGTATTGACTTTTCTCTACCCCAGCCCTTCCCAATATCACCCCGAAATGCACCAATGGCTCTACTTCATCTAATTCGCAAAACGTCCGCCCATAGAGTGCTAATGACACAAACCACTCTGCGGGGTGTCGTAGATGGGCTCAAAGCCGAAATCCAGATGACCGACCCGATATATGTACTTAGTATCGAAGAGGTTCCTAGCTTGCAGCAAGTTTATCCTTGCCTTGGACAGGAAACAGCACAGGACCCTTTTGAGCCCATTAAAGCAATTGTTTCGCCCAAGGATTCGGATAAAGCATTATATCTACATTCGTCGGGGTCAACCGGACTTCCAAAACCTATCCCACTCACGCATAAAATTGTTATGGGTACTGCTTCTTTATGTGAATCTTTTCAAACTTTCATTAGCCCCAGTTGACTGAGGTAACTATTCCAGTGTACATCAATAAACTACGCGAAAACTTTTCAAACCCCATAATGGGTGCCTTAGGGTGAGTGCAACTTATTCATCCGGCCTGCACAGAGCTTCTAAATTGTCATAGAATGCCGAGCTTCCACATAATGGGGTTTTGCGTCCAAGTCCTGCTGCCTTTGTACGGGCTCATCACAACCACGGTATTTGCACCTACTGTGATAGAACCTGGGGCCGTACCAGTCCTTGGAACCCCCGAAAATGTCCTGGAAGCAGCTCAAATAATTAAGCCTACACTGATGTTAAGTGTACCGTCCTTTATCCACACTTGGGCCCAATCAGATAAGGCTGTGGAATTCTTGCGAACTCTTCGTTGTCTACAATACGGCGGAGGACCGCTCGCGCCCCAAATCGCTGAATCTCTCATTTCTCGTGGAGTTCACATTGTTACTGGATATGGTGGTACAGAATTTGGCGTAGTCTCGGAATTAAGCCTGGATACTGACGAAACATGGCAATACTTCAAGTTTAAAGACCAAATTAGCGTTCGGTTAATGCCGCAAGGCGACGGTACATATGAAGCTCAGTTTTTGGTGAGTATCGCTTATCCAAATTCATGAATACTAGTTACTTATCTTTCATTCGACAGACATCAGAGACCCATCATGTTGCTGTTGAGAACCTTACAGATGTCGCTGGGTATGCCACTTCTGATTTATTCAAACCTCATCCTACTATCCCGAACCTATGGAAGATGTGAGTGTATCAGGTGTGATACCTGCTTCGGGTCATCTCATTCGTTCTACTCAGCGTTGGTCGAATGGACGATGTGTTGATACATTCTTCTGGTGAAAAAACCGTCCC
Organism: Rhodocollybia butyracea; assembly: GCA_015501585.1. Classification (NCBI taxonomy): domain Eukaryota; kingdom Fungi; phylum Basidiomycota; class Agaricomycetes; order Agaricales; family Omphalotaceae; genus Rhodocollybia; species Rhodocollybia butyracea. The sequence continues at coordinate 24,369 of JADNRY010000163.1, read as the reverse complement.
AGGTCCAATAGAGGGCATAATTTCAGCTAGTCCAATGTAAGTTCAACATCATTGCATTGATGACCTTCTCTCACCGGGACTCATCAGCCTCAGTGGCTCTATCATGTTCGGAAGACAGCGAGACCAGCCAGGAATATTACTTGAGCCTTTACCAGAATATCAGATTGACGTGAGCAGCGACGCTGAAGTATCCAAGTTCAGGAATCTGATCTGGTAAAGCCTTCTTGCTCTGTGATATCTACTTTTTAAATTTTAACTAACACAGATCTTCTAGGCCGGTTATTGAAGAAGCAAACAAAATGGCACCTGCGTTCAGCCGAATCTTCAAAGAGATGATTCTTGTCGTTAATCCTACAAAGCCTCTTCCCCGAGTTGGTAAGGGTACAGTAGCTCGAGAGGCTGCGATGGCACTATATGACTCTGAAATAAATGAACTGTAAGTCCTACTACCGGTTGTTCCTATAGTCCTAATTTTCCCTAGATATGAAACCGTTGAATCAAACATGACCGGTAACTCGGTGGAGCCGCCTAAAAGCTGGAAGGCTGTAGATCTTCAACCATGGCTTGTTGATCAAATCTCGGATATTCTCTCCACTAAGGTTCCGGCTGCCACAGCAGATTTATTCGAGCATGGGTTCGATAGGTATATGCTTTCAACTTTTCTTATTCACTCGCATGCTAATGGCCTTGTATAGTCTTTCTGCTACAATCGTTCGCCTTCATCTCGTCGGTGCCCTTCGCAAATCGGGTCACTCCTCCACCTCAACTTTGATCACCCAAAATATTGTTTACAGCCATCCTACCATTGCTCAGCTCACCGAAGCTATATCGAATATTGTAATTAATCCCAATGAAAGTAAAAATCCTGTGAAAACCCCGGAAGAAACGATGGAGGAGATGATTGCTAAATACTCAACGGGCTTAGACGCTCCACTCCCTATACCTGGCATCGTCGGGACTAGACTCCAGCAGCAATACGTCCTCTTGACAGGCTCTACTGGAAACTTGGGAGCTCAAATTCTCCAGTCCTTGCTCCGAAATAAATCGGTTGCTCGTGTCTATACCCTGAACCGGCCATCCAGCCAAACTTCGATGCTCGATAGACATCGTGCTCGGTTCCAAGACAAGGCTCTCGATGTTGATCTTCTATCTTCTCCGAAATTGGTGTTTTTAACTGGAGAAACATCTCATGATGATCTTGGTTTGGCTGCAGATATATTGAACGAGGCGAGTTTAGGTGGATACCCTCTATAGCTAGATGATAGACTCATATTTCTCATTTTCAGTTGCACCAGCACTTGACAATGGTCATTCACAATGCCTGGAGGCTCGATTTCAACCTATCATTAGCGTCTTTCGAGCCCCATGTGAAAGGTTCTCGAGTATTAGTCGACCTCGCTCGCTCTAGTCAGCAATCTTCATCCATGCGATTCCTGTTCACCTCGTCAATTAGTTCAACACAGTCATGGAATGCTCAAACGCAAGGACCTTATCCCGAACATGTTGTGATGGATGCAAAGTATGCTGTGGGTGGAGGCTATGGAGAGAGTAAATATGTGACTGAACGGGTATGCGCATATGCACAAAACTCCACATAATTCCTTTCTGAACTGGCTCTCTAGATATTGGCCAAGAGTGGGCTACAAGGGACGTCGCTCCGGATCGGTCAGATTACTGGCGCCACTGCACCCAATGGAGCCTGGGCCACCACTGACTGGGTCCCGATCATTGTCAAATCGAGCCTTAGTCTTGGTATACTTCCCGATGCCTTTGGGGTATCTATCTTTTAGTCGAAGTTGAACATTCCGGGTACTTACAAATGTTTGCAGGTTGTTTCATGGATACCAATGGACGCAGTTTGCGACGCTCTACTGGACATCAGCTTTAGTGAGGAGCCAGCGCCGATAGCCGTCAATGTCGTTCATCCCAAACCAATATCATGGACTTCCATGATGCAACACGTCAGGGCTGCTCTTCTTGAAGCGAAGAGACTTCCTCCAGATGCACTTCAATTAGTGCCCTACTCCGAGTGGGTTAGTGCTGTTGAGCAATATGCGAGGAACCCGACGGAGACTGAGATGCAGAAAGTTGTTCGTGTCTTTTTTCTCAAATTTATCCCAACATACTGTCCTGCTCACACATGCTTCCCCCAGCCTGCCATAAAGCTACTTGATTTCTATAAGCTCCAAGTGACTGCGGACAACGCTCTTAGAAAGTTTGAGCAAAAGACAATGGAGAGCGCAGGACTTACTCTGCTTGGTACTACAAATGTTCAGAGACTAAGCCAACGCACCAGAAATCTGGAACCTCTGGGTAGTGTTATCGTGCGGAAGTGGGTCAAATACTGGGTAGAAGGAGGATTTTAGCTGCAGAATAAGTACCACAATTTGTGTTCTTTGTCCTGTACAAGTAGTTTAAAGACGAATCAGTCGAAGCCGGAAACTTGGAGTGATCAATTTTTATACACGGGACCAGTAGCTTTTACAGTTGCCCCTGTACGGAACCAGTAAATGATATGGTTTAGCCCGTAACCCCCTGTAACCCCCATAAAGTATCACTCACGGCTGCGACAAGAACGATTGAAAACTCAGCAGACCACTCTATTCAAGAACAGCGCTCAACGGTAGCTTGTAACCTACCTCGCCGCTCGCGTGAATCATCACAAGGGTGTCGAGGAGCATCCTTCAAGCCGACTTGACCGACTGGCCTTATCATTAAGTCCTTTGGATACTGATACCAGTGACGCGCTCTACCAGGCTACAAAAGATAGTATTAGCTATTGTCCTGGATCTGTGAATTCCAGTTTTCAATTCAACTCTGGCAGTGGCAAGATGAGGTACGCAAGAAAAGCCTTATAGGGATACTTGAAAATGTTAACATCCATTCAGATGTCGTCCGAGATCACACAGGCTTGCACCCGGCTCTACATCGCCGTTTGTTTTTTTTCCCTTGTTCAGTTCATCCAGCTCATGATCCCTCGTCAAACTTCGTGGTTACCCGGTTAACGTGCGTTTGGAGATTGTTCATTTCCTGGAGCGGGATAATATGGAGAGCGCTGCCCATAGCCGACTTTCTTCCTGTGAGTCATCGAAGACCGACTGGATGGACTATTAGTAGAGTTATAAGTACAAAACTCACGAAGCTTATGGTTCCGAGTTCAGTGTCGTTCAGGTCAAAGCCTCAAGCAGGCGAGTCGTGAATACCTTACTTAGAAGCTTCAAAGCTTCAGGAGCGAGCCCGGAATCCAAGCTGGATATCTTTTCAGTACAATTGAATCTTGATTGAGGCATATGGATGGAATGCGGTCTGATAAATCCAGCTTTGACCCGTCGCAGTTTGGATCAATACAGCGTGCACAGCCTCAGCCTCAGCCTTCTTTTATCTTCCAACCTCGCGTTAGGTCTTTTCCCGTATTAGCTTCGTGTCACGATGAAGAGAAACTTGTGCCATCATCATTTAGCAAGACTTATTTAATAATTTATAACGAAAATGGATCGAAAACTGGCACGGGCGTTGCTTATAGCCTGGCCTTAGAAGAAGCTACAACTTGGAGGATGTCGATGAAGAGCTAAACGTGATCTTTTTGCGAGAAGAACGTGATCGCAAAGTTAAAAAACACTCTTTGTCCTCCTCTTGCTACTTTCTTCCATCTACTTCAAGCCAACCTTTTCGGATCCTCTACCTAGGATGCTCTATCTTACTTCTGATAACTTTCCAATATGTAAGTCTCAAATTTCTCTACAACGTTCAATTCTAAACGGATTTCTAGTTCTTCCCTTTGGTGTAATCGGGTATATACACACACCTTGCCTTCAGTCTCCAAAACTCAGCTATCTTCATACAGATTTTACCGCTATTTCTGGTTCTGCATCCGTCTCGCCGCCTCCTTCACATACCGTCCAGTCCCACTTCCCCAAAACCCAATATACCTCGCCAAAGAAGACGTCACTATCATCGTACCCACCATTGACGCAGGCGACAAATCAAAGATGCAGCTCGCAGCTTGTTAGTCGGCAACCCTAAAGAAATCCTCATCATCACCGAAGATAAGATGTTAGGACCTCTACAAGACCTCGCCAACGCCATAGACCCAGAACGTATCCATGTTCTAACCGTCCCGTTTGCGAATAAACAGCTCCAGATGAGTCATGGCATCAAGAACACCACGACAGATATCATTGTGTTTGCTGATGACGACTCGATTTGGCCGCCGACGCTGCTTCCGTATGTGTTGGCCTGTTTTGAAGACCAGAAGATTGGGGGTGTGGGCACTAGCCAGCGCGTGCAGCCTTGTGGGAAGGAGATGACCGTATGGGAGGTTCTTGCGGCCTTCAGACTTTTGATCCGGAACATCGAGATCGCGTGCTCGACACATATCGATGGGGGGCTCCCGTGTCTCTCTGGAAGGACCGCCGCGTATCGGACTATCATCCTCAAAGACCCCGAGTTTCTGCATGGGTTCACGCACAACTACTGGCTCGGCAAGTACCAGCTTAACTCGGGGGATGACAAGTTCTTGACGCGGTGGAGTACGTACGTGCAGTGTTGTAAGGAGACGGAGTTGCTGAGCACGATGAAGCCAAATTGGAGGTTTTTGAAGCAGGTTTTGAGGTGGACGCGGAATACTTGGAGGAGCGATTTGAGGAGTTTTTGGATGGCGCACCCGTATGTCGCGTATACTATGGTAAGTTTGAGAATCTTTGATCTTCCCATTTGCACGTGTTTTATTTCGTTACGACTAGGTCGACAAACTCTTCAATCCGTTCACTTTACTAGCGGGACTGTGTCTAGTCGCATCTTTGGTTTATAAGAGCACTCTTCCTTCGGAACACGGTGGATATCATTTACCTTGGTGGTACGTTGTCCGATTCATCCTCTCTCGCTCCTGAGTTCATCAACACCGTCATGTAGGAACATTCTTCTCCCATACTTCACGTGGCTCCTTGCGGCCCGAACAGCCAAGCTCCTCCCACATCTGTGGTATTGTCCCAAAGACATCATCTATGTCCCCGCGTTTATTGTCTTTGGGTATTATTTTGCTGTTATGAAGCTGTATGCACTGTGTACATTGCATGAGGTGGGTTTTTGGTTTTTTTGTCGTTTTTTCTGTGATTTCAAGGTTTCATGTCTTCGTGTTGTCTTATTTTCGTGCCTTGGTGTCTCCTGGTTCTCATGTTCTCCTGTCTTTTTGTATTCATGTCTTCATGTCTTTGTGCCTTTGATCCTTTGTGTCTTCCTTCATGCTTCCGTGCCTGTGTGCCTTTGTATCTACATGTTTCCGTAACCTCGGGTCTTCCTGCCTTTGTCACTTTCTCATGTCTCTTACTACCACAGACAGGCTGGGGCACCCAAACGGGTATCGGTGATATCGCTGCTGCTACTGCTGCGATGGACAAACAAGATAAACAGGGGACTTCGAATGTCAACGCCAATGTCCTTTATGAGGGTCAGAGTGGTGGCCATGGGGTACAATGTGGGGTGCAGAACGAAAAGGAATCACAGTTCGACAGAAACGACAGTCATACCAGTAATATGACAGCGCCGCCAGCTATGCGAAGGAGAGTCTTGGATGATGGACAGGTGTACGATTATCGGGGTGGTAGGAGTGGGAGTGGAAGCTCAGGAACGGCGGTTGCTAGTGGGTCTGGGAGTGGAACTGCGCGTGGACAGGGATATGAGTATCGACTTGGAGGGTTTATGAGGAGCCTGAGGGACCCAAGTGGCAGGAGCAACAGGAGCGAAATGGATGTGATGGAGTTGAAGGAGAGTTACCCGATGCGGACCAGGTAAGATGGAGTTGGGGTGAGTTTCTCTGTTGTGGTTTTTCTGGAGACCTTTTGTTTTCTGTTTTTTCTTTTGTTCCTGCTATTCTATGGATGTTCTAGGTTTCAGCTTTAGATATACTTAGTGTTTTGACGGCTTTCGTTTTCTTGAACGCGGATCACAAGATTCTCACTGGATTTTGAGCCTTGTTTTCGGTTTTTTTTTTTCATTTTTGTTTGCATGCATATTTATAAATTCTGTGAGTCCTCTCCTGCATCAACTAAAATCCGTGCAATATGTATGCCTCTATGTTGTTATGAAACATCATGTCCTTTCCTTTGTTTTTGGATCGTTCCATCTAACAGAGCTGACTGCTATATTATGCCAGATGGTATACATTTTGATTTTTTTTCTAGCTCATTGCAATTGTATTGGAACCTCTAGAGTTGGAGGAGTCTGTATGTTCCTATGTACTGGAGCTGTGTACTAGAAATTGCGACGGCGTAATTTATGTACCAATGATAATCTGAAACCTGTGGGCTACCAGAGGAGGCTAGAGGTAATCCGATATGGGTCTGTTCAATCCCAAATGATGAGCTGCAGTTTGAAACGAGCATCACTTGAATGGAGGATATGAGGGGATAGTACTGAAATATAGCACCAAAGTCGCACCCTAACTTGAAGGAGCAGCATTAGGTTTGTTTCAGGCTGCACCTGGCTGCACTTGTGATTTTTTTAAATGCATGCTGTGAATTGAACTTTGTTCGTACGCGTCTAGTAAGCTGAATGCTGACCAGGTGGCCAGCTTTCATGTGATTACCTTTTCCATCTCTCCGGGACAGTCACACCCAACGGAGCTCGTTTTTAGCGTGACATAGGCGATATGACCATCTTTAATTGTGACAAGCCTTGGTTTAACTCTGAAGATGAGCAGCCCTAATTAACATTCTTTTGCTCATGCTACTTCAACTCAGTAAAAAGGTAAAAACATGCCTTCTTCCTATATTCTTCATCCACAGGACCTCCACAGGCACTAATACATTATAGAACACATTATAGAACACATTGAATACCTTCAGATATTACTTATTGCATAATCTCCCACAGATCCTCCCATTGTTCCTCCCACTAGATCCAATCCAGTCATCATACCTACTGCTTTACTGCTGAAGGAGAAGATGTGTGGAATTATGACAGAAATGGGAATTTACAGTGGTCTCCAAGATGGTGTCACACAGGAGAGTGACCAATGGAATCATGCAGTCCAGATTATAGAGAGGCTGTAGACCTCAGATACAACTTTTTCCAAGTTTTTTTCATCTTTTAAATGTCATGGTCCCCGCATAAGCAACCAGCCAATTTTTCAGAGTGACATCAGGCATTTTGGGTGACGCAACATCAGGATAAGCACTCTGGGCTCAGGTGGACTTGAGGCTCACTCAGGTCTGAAGACCTGCCAGGCCTTCACTTGGGTAGCCCAGGTATCCCTGTTGAGTAAGTACAAACGTGTTCTGTGTAAGATAGCCTGTAGTATTTGATTTTCATTTTGGCTATTATCTAACTTACTTGTACTTGTAGCTACTCGCGTATGTAAGCTACCTCAGACGTTTACTCCGACTAGTATTTGCGCTGAGGTTAGCCTTTCTTTTATTCTCTTTGTATATTAGTTTACTTACTTATCCTGTACTAGTCCGTACATTTACTTTACAGGTATATGAGATGTTTACTCCGACTAGTATTCGCGCTGAGTCCGTACATTTACTTTACAGCGCTATAAGAAACTACTACAACAGGTTATTGGGCCCCGAGTTACCCTCCGTTCTGCTGCGTCTCCAGATAAAACAACCTGTTTACGATGTCCTCCGTATCCCGCCAGGCTAGTCGTGCCGCTTCCCATGACCCTGAGGTCGATATTGAGGAAGAAGAAGAATTTACCCCTATTCATGAAACACCCGAAGCTCCTATTTCTACCTGTATTCGTGCTACCGCGACCTCGAAGGCTGCGCCAAACACACCTTTTTTGAATCCCATTGAACCTCCTTCGAGCTTACAGCTCTTTACTCAGCGTACAGACCACTTCGCTCAGGTTCCACAACTCGATCCTAAAGGAAAAAATTCTACCATCTTCAAGCAGTGATGGCATATCGCTATTGCCGCTGCCGGTATTGCCCATATCTTTGACAAGAAATACAAGCCCCCTAGTCAACCAACTGATCCGTCAGACCCGAATTACGAGACGGAAAATCAGACTTACATGTACTACACCAGAGTAGAAAATCAGGCCCGTTCAGTCTTGGTTTCACGTCTTGGTGACCGCTTGATGCGCAAGGTCACTAGGAAATCCACTCGCGTATATGACATTTGGTTGAATTTAACCGAGGAACTGCAGGTAAAATCAGAGGTCATGATTTCGGATATGAAACAGAAATGGGAGAAAAATACCTTTGAACCAAGGACTATGGAGCTCCCAGACTTCTTGGATTCCGACGTTGAGATGGTAGAAGAGATAGAAAATTGCGGTGGTTCAGTCTCCAATACAGAATATTGTTCCCATGTTCTGAAAATCCTGCCGAACTCCTATAAAGACTACATCAACACGATCATCCAGGTTTATGACCTGAAGGGTGAAGTGTTGAAGACTGAAATGCTTATTTGTCTTCTCGAGAGTCACTGGAAATACAAAAATCCCAAAGGAAGAGTCCGTAACAAGTCAGTATCAGCAAAGGAGAAGGAGAAAGATGCAAAAGATACCGCACTTACCGCTGAAGCCTCCTCCGCTAATGCTTCTGGGAATACACCGAATCGAGGAGGGCGAGGGGGCGGTCAACGTGGTCGTGGAGGATGTCGAGGTGGTGGTACCAGACAGGGACCTCGTTGCTATAATTGTAACGAATACGGTCATATTAGTTGCAACTGTCCAGCAAAAGGGTCAAAAACTGACTCACCTAAAGGCAACAAGAAAAACTCCACTAGCACTAAGGCACCGGAGAAGAAAAAGGATGAATCCGCCAATGCTGTTGACGACTTTGCCTACCTCGCAGAGGATGATTCCGACTCAGACTCTGACCTTGATAGCCTATTCGATACTCCACCAGCGAGCGACTCCAAAGGTGATGAAGACCCATTCAAAGGTCTCATCAGCGATGACGATATGCCAGGGCTTGTACCTGTTTCTGATTCAGACTCCAAGGAGGTGTACCAGCTCCCGCACCTTATTCAGAGTCAGACCCTTAAGAAGAAAAAGGAGAGACTGTACTCAAGGAGGCCAATTTTCGTGACCTCTACATCCTCTCCACAGACATTCCCTTTGCCGATCTTGATGCTGCTAAACACGTTAGCGGAGAAAGTGACGAGAAGGTATTCTCTCACATTCTTGACACTGGATGCACCAAGGATATGTCCCCTGATGGGACAATCTTTGATTCGGCACCCAGTGCTTGCCCTGCAAGACGTTTCCATACAGCTACTAAAGGGGAATTCAGTGCGAACTTACGCGCTGATGCGAACGTTCGAGTAGGAGAAAAGAATGTACCGCTACTGAATGCATTGTACGTTCCCAAGCTTTCTAACACATTGATATCGATTGGAAGTCTTGATGATGCCGGATACACGATTACCTTTGGGGGTGGTCAAGCTACCATTGTCAATGCTGATGGTGACCTTGTAGGTTGCGTCCCGAAATCCAATGGATTATATCGCATCGTTAGTGATATTACACCTGGGGAAGTCAATGCCATGGTTGAGAAAGTCACATTGGAGGAAATGCACCGACGTATGGGACATATCTCCTATCCCGCTGCAAGAAGGATGGTTGAAAACAGATTTGTTGAGGGAGCTGAACTCGAAAACATCGATGTTGACCAATGCAAGACTTGTATCTTCGCAAAACAATCTAGGAAACCAATTCCAAAAGTACACCAAGGTGAATGTCCACAAAGTCTTGGAGAACATGTACACTCTGATGTTTGGGGTCCAGCATTGATAGAATCTAAAGGCAGAAAGCGTTACTTCGTTACTTTCACTGACAGTACACGCCTAACTCACCTCTTCCTACTCCACTTGAAAAGCAACACGTTCCGAGCTTACCAGCAATACGTGGCGCTCATGAAAAATCTTTTTGGAGTGACTATCCAGATTTTCCATTCAGATGGAGGTGGCGAATATATGAGCGAGGAATTTAAAACTCACCTACGCAATAATGGAATAGTCCACCGAGTCACTATACATGACACTCCCGAAGAGAACGGCGTTGTGGAACACCTAAACCTCATACTACTTCAGCGACTCCGAGCTATGCTTCATGCTAGCAATCTACCGAAGTCTCTATGGGCCGAATGCGTAACTCACGCTGTTTGGTTGAAGAACTGCACACCGACTCATGCCCTAGCCGACAAAACTCCCTATGAAGCGGCATACGGAAAGAGGCCAAATGTTGCTAATACACCGGAATGGGGAGCAAAGGTCTTTGTGCTAAAGAAATACATTTCTAAACTCGACATTAGAACCAGAGTTGGACGATGGGTTGGCCATAATGACAGTACTGAAGAAATTGAAGTCAGTCAGGGGCACAGAATCTGGTGGCCGGACACGAAAACAGTTGGAACTGAGCGGTCTGTTATTTTTAGGTGTGAAGATAATGAGATTTGAGGATTTATTGAGGTGGAAGAGAGAGAGAGTGATGTTGGACTTGAGGGGAGAGAGTTGAAGTTGAAAGGCCCCGATCAACATTGACAAGCCCGATATTTGGGTATTTATGTGTAGGTGTGTGAAAGGTGCTATAAAACAACCTAACAAAAACACTACCGCACCTAACCAGACTATCGATATGTAAGGGAGCGAGGGCGGGTTGTCAGAGATTCCCCGAGGGAAAGTTTGATAGTATCGGAGGTATGCACGCGGTTGCTCCAGGTTCAAGACCATTGCATTAACATGGGTAACTAAGCTTGGACAACTCTTAGAACTGAGTCGAGGGAAGCCCAGCTGGGTGTAAATATGTACGAGGGAACGTCGGGATGTCCGAATCAATATAACCAAACCAAAACCAATAATGTGTATGTGTCCAAAACCAAATAATCAAAACCAAAACCAATACAACGAAACTAAGATTCTCCTAGGCAAACTCTGGCTCTAGCTAGAATAGTAATCTCGAGGTTTGTCAACAACCCTAGGCAAACTCTGGCACTAGCTGCTGTGACGCCGTAAAGTCCTCGACCAAACTCTGGGCCAAGCTACGATATTGTAAGTGAACTTAATCACTAGGAACTTGTACCACAATCTTAGTGGCTCGCCTAACTTCACAGGGAAGTCGACTAAGGAACCCTCACTCTGGAGCCAAATAATTCCTTACTAGAAACCGTCCCTCTAAGGAAGCAACTAGATTTAAGGTTGATCTGGAGTTCGAGGGAACTCACACGCTCAAGACTCGATCAGATTCTCAAGTGGGCCAAAGGAAGTTTGTGAAATTCTATTACAGGCCAAATTCCGCCGAGCAAGTAATATGGCAGTAAATCAAACTCCTTGAAGAAACTATCAGTCACTCCGCGGTAAAGCGTCGAGACTGGCTAACAACTTCGTGAAGCAACTAACACTTCTCCGCGGGAACACATAGAGAGGTGACCAGCTACTTACTAGGTGAAGAAACTAACAACCAACTCATAGTTAAGTAGAGAAGCGTCACGCTACTAGTCCCGAGGACGTTCTACGGAGCTCACTTCCTGACATACAAATCGAGGGAAAGATCCTCTGAGGTGAAGGAACACAACCAATCTCGTACAGGGGAGGTGGCAAGTAACTTTGTGAAGTTTATTACTTTCTAAAGATAACCAAGTCAGGAGGCGTCACGCTACTAGTCCCAAGGGGACGTTCTACGGAGCACTGGTCTTAGCAGTCAAGTTGAGGGCAAGAAACTTTGAGGTGAAGGAACACAACCAATCTCGTACAGGGGAGGTGGCAGGTAACTTGTCTTATTGAATAAATATATCTGGCTTATATACTGAGTAGAGAGAGTTTAATACGAAAAATAGATGAAACAGATACAGAGAGAGACGGAAGGAGAGTGGAACAGAGGAATCTGGCTCGGAAAGGAAACTCCAGCCTATATATGGTACACACAATAAAGAAATAGTCCATTCTTGGGTATATATCAGAGGTAAAATATGATTTCGTGAGGATTAACATAGTTTTAGAGTGTTTTGATCCGAGCGAGGTTTCTCCAATTACTCCACAATTCTCCGGGGTCAGGAGTACCTTTACGCTTCATGATCACTCGCCGCCCGGTTTCCCTTGGGTGAGTTTCATTCTATTCCCGGATAGTTCTGTCCATCCTGAGTGTGATTAACATTCTCTCGAGAAGGCCTGTTATCTAGCTTTCCAACGACACCACTTATGATAATCTTGAGCAACTGCGCTGAGTATGTACAAGTGATTCCCAATAGTCGGCTTTAACGGATAAGACCTTCCGTGTATGATTTCTAAGATCAAATGTTTCGATTTGCCAAGGCTATCCCGGCGTGTAGCTTTCCGTAGGACCGCTTAGCATGTTTCTACCGTCCTCACGGTTGCGACCGGTGCCGCGAATAGATCTCTACGGTTTCCTCAGGATCATTCTGGTCCATTGTTACAGACTGTAAAGTCCACATCTTAACATAGCTCGTTGGGGGTCTTAGTGCGAGGGATGCCTTCCCTCATAATTCCTTCCCTCGAGTAACGCGTTGGCTTAGTACTTATCCCGCCTTGAGATGTCCTGTAGTTTAGAGAGTCTACACTCTTGGGTATAACTAGATTGACAATCTAGCGTTACATCTCCGGGCAGCCCAGGTATCCTTGCTAGCTTGGCTCTAGGCTACGCTTGTGGGCGTACCTTCACGGCTCGCTGAGTATTATTGTTAAGTTCTTTGCCTCGGCAACAGCTATCATGCTCGGGCTCCGTATAACTCTCTTATTGCATTGTATAACACATACAAAGTGTCAAAATGTACGGTTACACGCCTTAGGCCGATTTTAGGCCTAATAGCGGGGAATATGTTATTTCAGTATCCTCTCAGTGTCCTTCAGACTAAATCAACTTTCTTCATGGACCTCACCCATAAACGAGGTGTGATGTTGAACACTGGCCCAATTCCATTGTCCGCTGAGTACAAACTGGATGTTATGAATTGTCTGGCTGCATCTGCCAAGCCAAATTTGTGATCTGCTGCATGTGCAGAATCAAATGCTGGGCTCAAGAAGACCTCGAAGAAAGCTGCCTCAGCAAAGATGAGAAAACACATCTTGAAGAAAGTAAGGCTCTCATACGAACTATGATGTCCACTCTCTAATATCTCTGTTGATATAGAGGAAGGTCAGCGAGAGTGTCAGGGATTGACCAGTTTTGTGCTCAATGTCCACTGTCTTACACTATCTTTCTAGGTATAACTGTCTGACTCATTACTATACATGCTGTACATGACTAAAGAGGGGATTTGTCATACTTTCTTACTAACATATTTTACTTACCAATCTGCTTTACTTACTAATCCACTTTGATTACTTATTTAGTACAATCCATGGAATTGCCTTGAGGATTGCACATGTTTCTTATATAATATCTTCCCATGAGAATTACCTATAAAAGCCCTATTTACATGAACCCCCCTCTTTTCTTTAGTCCTAATATTTTGTAACCCAGTACCTACAGCTATCAACATTGTTGAACCATACTCTTTTGTGTGAACACTAAGAATTACGCCCGAGAGACAAGCTACTTTACTGACATACAAGATCTGAACACTCCAATAGTTGTCCCAACTATTGTAAGATTCCCGACATTTACTTGTCACCAATACCCATATTGAGCACACCAACTCAATATAAAGTATACCTTTCCTCACTTGTTCTAAAGTTCAAGCTACTTACTTTCTACTGATCAGCCCCCAAACATTATATTAACCAAACATACCCATTCTACTGGTTAACAAGACTCCTTGTCAAGACCTTGACAGAGAGTGGCAATGCCAGCATGCACCAAATTGGTTCCATTGTCGTTCTCACATGCAGAATGTGTGCGGTACATTTGTTACTCTCAAATAATGCACATGACTTTAACGACCTTTATATTCAGACTGACCCTCCACATCAACGCATCAATGACAACAATCCCAGACTTAGTGACTTCAAAATCAGAGAGCTGGTGGGCCAAGGTCTTGCTGTCAGAGATCACAACAATGGGTTCTTCATTGACCATAGATGGAGCAGAAAACAACTCTTTGGATTCATACGTGGCCACCTTCCCATTCTTTATTCATACCTGTGATACGGCCCAGAATTGTTTGGGCATAAACATGCAGTATATGCGTGTTTTTGGCACCAAGTCATGCTGTATTAGACATATGCACTGTACAAAGTATTCCAGAATCCGCCGTTACCGCGTGGCATCATTAAAAGACACAGATGTTAATTGTTGATGACATCAAAACTGAGTCTCGGCAACAGAACACAGTTGTAATCAATGATAGTGCAAAGAATACTGAAACCCACCACAAATATGACTTATATTCAGACTATTGAAGCGATCCAAAGGGTATCTTATTACAACTAGAAGACTACTAGACAGAAGGAACAAGTATCAACGTTAAACGGTCCAAGCGGGACTTCCCATCAGAAATTGATGTGAGGAGATTAATGTATCGCCGACCCCGAGGAGATTGATGCGAGGAGATTGATGTGCCGAGGTTCCGGGATCATATCAAGATCATGCCGCGGCGTCCCGCAGATTTAAGACAGCGCGTGAAATAAATATTTCATGAGCTGTTTATTGAATAACAAGAGCATATGTACTCCCACACAACTCATATGGTGTATTTACACTGTGATATTGAAATACAGTATATAAGAAGGTGTTCCAGACGAAATGGAGGCAAGCACTTCCCTCCCCCCATTCCTGTTACAGGGTTGGTGTGGTTGGTTTGTGTCTTCTAGTGACAAGTGCACATTAAACAAGAGTACAAGTTAAATGAAATAAGAAAGTATAAAGAAAGAAAATCAAAGTCCTCAGTAACTACCTTATGCTCCAGAAAGTTAATAGCAGTGAGAGTGTTGTGAGTAGCGCATACTCTCTCTGTCAATTGTACTTTTAGTGTAAAGTCTAAGTTCAGGCAATTGAAAGATAAAGATTAAAGCATGCCCGAGTTTGTTAGAATCTCGAGACAGAAAATCTATCACAACCTTGTAAATATGATGCAGATGTATGTACTTGCAATAAGAATTCTGATTTGTTCAATGATAACCCCTTGAACTCATGTTAGTCTTTGGTGTGTGTTGGTGTTGGTGTGAGGTATTCAGCTTCATAGTAGCATTTTATGCATAGCCCAGAGTCGGCATATCATATGGAGCCCACCGCGAGGGGGTTTCAAATCAGAAAACAGTTGCATTTGCTTCATTTGCATCTACCCAAAAGCAACGACAAGTTCATCTTGGACTTGTCTGATATTGCAGAACTTGATTGAACCTTGGATTGAACATGCTTGAACCTGTTTATCTTGCTTCAGAATTAGTTGTGTTAACGCAGTTCATCTCGTTACTGTGTTATATCATCCTCTTTTGTTGCATACATTGAGCATACAACCTTGCTTGCCATTGAGGTTCATCACCTTACAAATGGATCCACCTCCACATTGAATGCTTTTTGAACTCAAAGCCTTCAACCCCATTCATACCCGGGCTGCCGGTAGATACTCTGCTTGGCTCCCGCTCACTCAGAAATTAGAAAGTTGAAGTGACATGTCTTCAGTCCACATTTCGGAGTTGTACCGCTTTGAATACCATCTCCTATAACAAATAGAAAAGTCACACCTGACAAGAAAAACATTTGAATAAAGTAGAAAAGACAAAAACACTCAGAAAATGTTGAAAATATGAAAAGAATATCTTGTTCTTGCTCTTGCACTTTGAAAATTTGAGGACTTCAACAGTCCTAACCTTGTATCAATTCCAGAGTGCAACCTCCCGGAATCAATTGTATGAGAAAATCTGACAGTCTTGCAATGCAACTCATATCTGTAGAAGTTGTGCAGGCATTGTCTTATGAAACAGTCCTAACGGACATGAAAAATAATTGATAGCTGTATAAATCATGATAAAAATCGAAATAAATTCAGAAAACTCCGAAAAAAAAAAACATTCAGAAACTTCAAATCACTTCTTTAATTTATAAGACCCCTGACCCTGGTGCACTTGATGAAAAGTTATTAATGTCCTAGAATGGTGTTGTGCGCCCTTCTGGATCTCTTTATTTATTGAAAGAAACCCAGCATTGCATGTCATCTAGAATGTAGAAACCAATTGCCAAGGAAGCGGAACCAAGGTCATACCCAGTGAACCTCCTAGGCAATTCAGAGTTAACGGAAAAGTTAGAATTCATCACAGGATATTTGACTGAAGTGTTCAGTGTTTGTACTTGCTGGGAGGAAGCCATGCGAGACTTGAATGGAATATTGAAGACCATGGAAGTGTTTTAAAGACACTTTAGTTCAATAGGCCCGCATTGACACATTCAGCACTTTATCCTTGAAAGAAGCATAAATACCAGTCAGAAAAAATGTTCAGATAAATCCGTGATGGAAGAATACACGGTGGTGAAAGTGCCAGGTTGCTGCCTGAACTTTGAAGTCTTGTAAAGAAGATATCCGAGATGTGTTACTAGCTTGGTCCACAATCTACTTAATTATCTTATGAGCTCAAGACAGACGTTGGAGATAATTTTCAATAGATTGAACAGCCGATGTGCCAAGATTGAGCAGTGGAAAACAGAAGAAGACCCTGTTGAGTTGTGGACAAGTCCATCACAAGAGCATGAATTGGAAGTGAACTCAATGAAAATTTGAACTCCAAGGATGACAGATGACTTAGTAGTAACAACAAGAAGCTAAGACTGAACAAAGAAATGACTATACTAGAGAGCCTTGTCATATGACAACACTTCCAAAGCCTAAGAGGTGTTGAAATAACTCAGAAATTGCCTCAGATGTGTAATGTGTTGTCAACCAAAACATTTGGGTCATCATGGAACTTAGCAGAACAGGAATGCTGTTCACAATTGTATGAAAATTACTTTTGGTCACCCTTTTAATCAAAGAGTGTTCAGTTTCAAGCAAGACTATACCCAACTATGATACACTGAGGCTTATTGATGACAGAGAAGAAATCAGTTGCTCACAGATCAAGTCAGAGCAGCTAGAAATCAAACCCAAACCTGAAACAGATTTAGGTTTACCCTAGCAGAACGATAGACTCTGTAATGCATTGCCAATCATGTGACACAAAGAAATCATGTCCAGTACTTGAAGAGTTTTATGACGTTGGAATCAGATGAAGATAGAATAATGAAGAATGCTGATATGCCCCGCAACTTTTTGAGTCTAAACTAGACTTGAGGATCACTGCTGGACAGTCCTTGAATGATATGTACTAGTTCACACCACTTGAAGGCGGTCACCCAGTGCTGTGCTCACCGACCCCAAATTGGGCAAGCTCACACAGCACCTGTACTGCCTCATCTTCGTGTGCGCGATGGCCTAACATTGATATGAAAGCATCGGCCATTCCGGCCTAGACTCTGAACTTGATATATTTAAATTGATTGAAACTACCTCACCAGAAGGCCGTTTTATATGAAACATTCAATGTTGTGGATTGTTCAGACGATTCTAACATTGTTTGACTGATAAGAACTCCATTACAAGTACTCCCTTCCATAAGAAATGCTTGTTTAGAATGATAATACCTTATTAAGGGTACAATAGAATATGCAATAGGGCAATCTGGCGCAAGAAATAAGATGTACTAGAGAACCTGAGGCACTAGAACAAACGAGAGCAGTGCATAAGCATTCGACGGCATTGAAATACCGATACCCAGAGTATTTCTCCAGTCCCAGAACATGGTTCCATCAGTTGCTGGGATAAATGCCTCATATTAAAATTATTGCATAGTATGATGATACAGGACAGGAGTATGGGTCAGACCGAGTCCAAAGAGGTCTCGTAGACGTTTCCTGACCTCCCGCCCTATACTCCATGTTTCCCCCGACGATAGAGACAAGGTTTGAGTAGGTACTAGGAGGAGACATACCTATATTTCTATAGATGTGCTTGTACCTCAGTGCCCTCAATCAGAGACTTTAGAAAATTTAGGAACCCTCAAAAGGGGTTTATACAAGCTAGAAATACGGTAAAAAGTCCCGATACCGGGTGGCTTTCCAATGCTCCGGCACAGGACTGAGATCGGTCCCTCGGGGCAGTATTTCAAAGATTAGAATGAAATTTGATGTTGCAGGGCTTGGATGACAATTATCAGGGCGAGAATAGCTGAGATACATTCTTATACAGGTTATCCCTCACCTATGGAGCCTGTGGACTACTGGTTCACACTTACTTACAGTCATGAGTCACTGTAAGTACTGGCAATTAAGAATGAATGAAAAAGGACATACAAAGAAGTCAAGATTGAACATTTATGATCTGAAATGGAACTGAATAGAGTGAAGAAGCAACCTTTGTCTTCTGCCAACACACCCATAGTTAACCTTATCAATGCATATTAGCAAGAATAGAAAGCTAAATTGAATTCTTGATACTGATCAGAATACTGAGCTCACAGTCACGTCTGAGTGATATAGCCAAGTGATTCCTAAGAAATAGTAATTTGAGGACCATGAGCGGAATATCCACTTGTGAAAGGCATTTTGTCTAGAAATTTGAAGGATCAAATGATGTTTTTAAAGAAGCCACCACTGCATGAAAAAATTAACCTGGATCCCTGTTTTGAGTTTTGAAATACCCAGAAGTGTTAATGACAAGTAGGACAGAAGTGCACTATTTATCACAAAGTAGCATCTATTAGAGCCAATGTCTCATGAACTGAGGACAGTTCATATTTAGTATGGGGAGACAATGTCAGATCAACTCAGATGATATTCCCTGAAACTCATTTTGCTCTAAATGATCTGTAGAATGAGGACATGTGTAGCACTTTGTACAACTTTGCAAGACTTTGTACTATGTGGTTCCATTGACCTAGAAACTTCTCTGCCTCAGAACATTGTTTCAGTATGAAGACTTGCCTATTCAGCAAGTACTGAAGAAAATATGTCAGTTTCACTGGTATATCATTAGAACTGGAGAGCATTCCACTGAGCATTCACAGATAAATGTAGAATAAATAAGAGAGGCTCATGGTACTGCATGGACCACTCTGGATGAAGCCTAGATGACCCATACTTTCTATCCTGACAACTTGAATGAATGAACAAGGTAGCATGGAACATTAGAAAGCATATACAAAGTAAGGAGCTAGAACATGTTGTCTTCGCATCCTGCATGATAGGAGAAGCCTGAAGGGAACCTCTGTAGTGTTAGACCATGCCTCAAGGGCTTGCTTAGATTGCAACATAGATTTGAGAGTAGCCTTGAATTGACAAGGAGCTCAGTCCTAAAAGAAGAGATTAGGGACTTGACATTGGCCATAACAGAACACCTAGCTGAGGGTTGAGTACACTATGGTGAAGTAAACAGTAAACTGCATACACCAAACTGGCAGAAGTGTAGTCAGATGGAGTTCTAGACACCTGTTTTGGCATTGAATGAATAAATGTTTAGAGAGCTAGAACAAAAAAAAACATGGCTGAGAAAAACCAATACTTTTAATTTGTTGCAGGCGCCATGTTTGCATAGATCCAAGTCAGTGCAGCATAACTTAGCCTGAAATAGTTGACATAACAAGACAAGAGCGCTGATCCTGACACAAGTGATTCATGAATGATAGAAAAAGAGAGAGTAATATGATGATTGATCTTGAAGAACAATTGAGTAAACAATTTTATAACGGGGTTATCACTGATAATGCTTAACCTGTGAAAAGAACAATATTGAAATGACTTAATCCATATAAGCAAGAAAGAAGATGAAAGTTGTTGATAAGAAACTGTATTGGATGCAGCAATGAGAATAACATATCTGATGAAGTCAGTTGTCTATCCATTGTATAGTGCAGGTCTGTGCAGCCCCAGAAGCCTTGAAGTTTAATGAACTGAGGACAGTTCATGTTAAGAAAGGGGGGATGATACGGCCCAGAATTGTTTGGGCATAAACATGCAGTATATGCGTGTTTTTGGCACCAAGTCATGCTGTATTAGACATATGCACTGTACAAAGTATTCCAGAATCCGCCGTTACCGCGCGGCATCATTAAAAGACACAGATGTTAATTGTTGATGACATCAAAACTGAGTCTCGGCAACAGAACACAGTTGTAATCAATGATAGTGCAAAGAATACTGAAACCCACCACAAATATGACTTATATTCAGACTATTGAAGCGATCCAAAGGGTATCTTATTACAACTAGAAGACTACTAGACAGAAGGAACAAGTATCAACGTTAAACGGTCCAAGCGGGACTTCCCATCAGAAATTGATGTGAGGAGATTAATGTATCGCCGACCCCGAGGAGATTGATGCGAGGAGATTGATGTGCCGAGGTTCCGGGATCATATCAAGATCATGCCGCGGCGTCCCGCAGATTTAAGACAGCGCGTGAAATAAATATTTCATGAGCTGTTTATTGAATAACAAGAGCATATGTACTCCCACACAACTCATATGGTGTATTTACACTGTGATATTGAAATACAGTATATAAGAAGGTGTTCCAGACGAAATGGAGGCAAGCACTTCCCTCCCCCATTCCTGTTACAGGGTTGGTGTGGTTGGTTTGTGTCTTCTAGTGACAAGTGCACATTAAACAAGAGTACAAGTTAAATGAAATAAGAAAGTATAAAGAAAGAAAATCAAAGTCCTCAGTAACTACCTTATGCTCCAGAAAGTTAATAGCAGTGAGAGTGTTGTGAGTAGCGCATACTCTCTCTGTCAATTGTACTTTTAGTGTAAAGTCTAAGTTCAGGCAATTGAAAGATAAAGATTAAAGCATGCCCGAGTTTGTTAGAATCTCGAGACAGAAAATCTATCACAACCTTGTAAATATGATGCAGATGTATGTACTTGCAATAAGAATTCTGATTTGTTCAATGATAACCCCTTGAACTCATGTTAGTCTTTGGTGTGTGTTGGTGTTGGTGTGAGGTATTCAGCTTCATAGTAGCATTTTATGCATAGCCCAGAGTCGGCATATCACCTGACGTCTCTGGGCCCGGAAATCTATGAAAATCAACGATTTTTCGAGTTGAGCAAGCGAGCAGATGAGCCCGGTGAACAGGGACACTTTTATCCTCTGGCTCTCTGCATGAAGGATAGGGCAAAAGTCGAAGTAGTGCCCGGTGGTCAAGGCGACCTCCCTGATGGTAGAATCATGGCTGAGGTATCATTGACGGCTAAGAAGAGCTCCTGGAGGGACAGAACATTGATCCTTGGTATGTGTTCTATTTTATCTACTGCATCAATGGTGTCTTACCCACAAACCTCTCAATATAGTGACTAGAGTTCGAATCTGACAGTCTGCGCTTGATGCATTGGCGCAAGGTGAAGTTCCGGGACTGCTGACTGAGAACAAGGATGGAGAGGAAGAAGGGAATGAGAGCAGTGAGTATGCTGATGTGAAGCGTATGTCCAAAGGCAAGGGCAAGGCTCGAGCCAGTTCTACATACTCTCTTGAGCAGAGTGACAATGCAGACGCGGACACAGAAAACACCGAAGTTGAGGGTAGGGAAGCAGAGACAGCTTCACTTCTTTTCTCCAAAATGGACAATGATGACAACGAGGATTTGATGGGCTTAGCTGAAGCTTTAACAGAGTCAAGGTGTGTCACAAGAGGTACAGTCTTGCTGCTTTCATTTGCTTCATTCCCTGACTGTATCTGATTATAGCTCAAACCGCTGCTCAAGCCAGTGGTGGCAGTGGTGAAGCATCCACTTCATCTGCTGCAGCATCTGTATTTGTCATTGAAAGTGATGACAAGGACAACACTCCGATCAACTCCAACGCTTCTGCAGCTCTGGGATATACTCTGAGTGCCAGCTTCTTGGATGATCCCACATTCATTCGCTCAACCATTGTTCCACGCTCTTAAGTTCGGACCAAAGCAGTAGCTCTCCTCTTGTCAAAAGTCTTACATATTTTTTCGGCATAACAGTCATTACTCCCCTATCCAAAGTCGAAGCTCCTGATCTCTTGTTAATCTGCACTGTTACATTGATCTACACATTACACTTACCTTGATCTTGCTAATCTACACTTGTTTCTATTGTACTTATATTACTTATCTTCGTTTGCAATAGTTCAGCTTTTGTGCTATACTGGAAGTCAACTAGTCAATCTTATGCTTACCTTGATCTTGCTAATCTACACTCGTTTCTATTGTACTTATATTACTTATCTTTGTTTGCACAATAGTCCAGCTTTTGTGCTATAATGGAAGTGGACTATTCAACCTTGGGATATCATACTAGATGTATGCATGAGAGTGAGAACAAGAGTGGAGCAACTTAAGCAGGACTGTTTGGTTGCACCATTTCACATATACAATATAGGTCCTCTCTTCCTGGGCCAATTGGGCCAAAAGTCTGTAATCTAGTTAGGGGAGCACCCTGGGCATATGATAAAATTGTAGAGGAGGCTAGAGAGCAATCTCACCAATATGATATAGGGTCCTCTCTTCCTTGGCCAATTGAGCCAAAAGTCTGTGATTTAGTTAGGGGAGCTCCTGGGTATATAATAAAATTGTAGTGGAGGCTGCAGAGAGCAAGAGGCAATGTTGAAGAGCACCACAATTGAGTACTCAACCCATCAATCTTCGATGACTCAAAATCACGTGGACAGGATGCAGACGCCTAGGTGCAATTACAAATTACAAGACAGAAATTCAAGTCAGTGCACCCACTTAATAATATCAAAGACTGAAAAGTTACGGGTCCACCAGGAGTTTCCGGGATACATTTATGGGGCAAAAAAAATGGAAGTTTACGGGGGAGATTCAAAGTTTACGGGGGGTAAATTTTGTGCAATTTGAACAGCATATGGGTCAGGCAAAACATAACAAGGGCAAAGATTTGTCTCAAACCTCAGACTTTCTGCAACTGAATGGGAACTCCCCAAATTTTTGAAAACTTATGCTTAAGGTGCTTTGTTATGTCCTTTTTCCCCTCTGTTTGCTCTAACATGACGGTAACATCTTTCCAGATATTCCAAGATATTACTACTCAAATGTCCTACTCCCGTTATTTGGGTATTTATGTGTAGGTATGCGAAAGGTGCTATAAAAACAACCTAACAAAAACACTACCGCACCTAACCAGACTATCAATATGTAAGGGAGCGAGGGTGGGGTTGTCAGAGATTCCCCAAGGGAAAGTCTTGTAATATTGGATGTATGCACGCAACTGCTCCAGGTTCAAAGACTGTAGCGCTAAACGTGGGTAACTAAGCTTAGACAACTCTTAGAACTAAGTGGAGAGAAGGCTAGTTGGGTGTACAAGTGTACAAGGGAACCAGATGTGTATGTCCAAATCAATTAACCAAAACCAAAACCAATACAACGAAACTAAGATTCTCCTAGGCAAACTCTGGCTCTAGCTAGAATAGTAATCTCAAGGTTTGTCAACAACCCTAGGCAAACTCTGGCACTAACTGCTGTGATGCCGTAAAGTCCTCAACCAAACTCCAGATGTGTATGCAAATCAATAACCAAAACCAAAACCAATACAACGAAACTAAGATTCTCCTAGCAAACTCTGCTCTAGCTAGAATAGTAATCTCGAGGTTTGTCAACAACCCTAGGCAAACTCTGGCACTAGCTGCTGTGACGCCGTAAAGTCCTCGACCAAACTCTGGGCCAAGCTACATATTGTGAGTGAACTTAATCACTAGGAACTCGTACCACAATCTTAGTGGCTCGTCTAACTTGTGAAGAAGTCAACTAAGGAACCCTCACTCTGGAGCCGAATAATCCCTTACTAGAACCGTCCCCTCTAAGGAAGCAACTAGATTTGAGTTGATCTGGAGTTCGGAGAACTCTACACACTTAAATTCGATCAAGATATAAATGGGCTTTGCGAAGCGCGTGAAGTTTATTACTTTCTTAAGATAACCAAGTCAGGAGGCGTCACGCTACTGATCCCGTGGGGACTTCTACGGAGCACTGGTCTTAGCAGTCAAGTCGGGGCAAGAAACTTGTCTTATTGAATAAATATATCTGGCTTATATACTGAGTAGAGAGAGTTTAATACAAAAAATAGATGAAACAGATACGAGAGAGACGGAAAGAGAGTGGAACAGAGGAATCTGGCTCGGAAAGGAAACTCCAGCCTATATATGGTACACACATAAAGAAATAGTCCATTCTTGGGTATATATCAGAGGTAAAATATGATTTCGTGAGGATTAACATAGTTTTAGAGTGTTTTGATCCGAGCGAGGTTTCTCCGATTACTCCACAATTCTCCGGGTCAGGAGTACCTTTACGCTTCATGATCACTGCCCCCGGTTTCCCTTGGGTGAGTTTCATTCTATTCCTCGGATAGTTCTGTCCATCCTGAGTGTATTAACATTCTCTCGAGAAGGCCTGATCTAGCTTTCCAACGACACCACTTATGATATCTCGAGCAACTGCGCTGAGTATGT